>JAQFZM010000093.1:0-57561 GCA_034695785.1 Galumna obvia
CAATTTTCTTTTTATTAATTTTATATAACGTGCATTTATTCAAGATTATTTTATTGAAAACAGAATGAAAATCTGTTAAACCATTCAAAAATAATCAAGGTTTAACCATACCCTAATAGTTATTTCCCCGGCCCTATATACGAAAATTTAGAAAATATTTTCTTATTTCCATATTGGGATTCACTTACAAAGATTTTATTTAAAATTAATTCATAATATAATTACATGACATTAATAAATTAATTAAATTTTATTTAAAAAGATTTTATTTTTGTATTGAGGTTTTTTTCAAAATATATCTATTTTTCTCTTATATTTGATAGCAAAATTTTTGACAAATATTTTAACAAATTAGACTCTTGACTGATATTAATCACCATAAAATTTTAAAATTTCATTCAGAATTCAATCACTAAAAGTTTATTTTAATTTTAAAAGTTGTCAAAATTTGGAATAAAAATTTTATTTTTATATGTTTAATTCTTATAAATTAAATAGAGGACATTGTTTTGTCTTCTTAAGGCACTCAAGTGGAAAGACTACCAAAATAAAAGAGTGTCCTCTGGTTTAGAGGACGTCTGGCAACCCTAGCTACAATATAATATTTATTTATTTTATGAGCTGTAACTTTTTCTTTTATTTTGTGTAAGTTATTGAATGTTATATTAATTAATTTTTGGTTTTTAGAATCCCGTTCATTTTTCATTTGAACAATTAAACACTAATTTTATGAATTTTTAATTTAAATTATATTATATTTAAAGCACTAAACCTAATCGCTTCTTGTTTATTTTCATCATGCACATTCTTTTAATTTAATCGTTTTAGTTTTAGGCGAATTTTTTAGTAAATCTTTTAGGCATATTATATTTTCCGGTTTATAAATTAAATTTTCATTGAAATATTAAAAGGAGTTTTTGGTGATAATTTTATTTTTATTGTATTTAAAAAAATAACATTCGCCTATAACCATTATCTTTTTATATTAAATAAAAAATTATTTAAATTTGTTATTTTAAAATATATCACCAATATTATCAATTGACTGTATATAAAGAATATAGATTACATCCTTTCTATCCGTTGCTATCAAATGATTAAAACCCCATATAGGGTTTTTTTCCCTATCTCTCCGTTACTCTAAAAAGGCTCCAGTTAGAGCACAGCTTATTTGTAATCTCCGTTACTTATAAAAAGACTATTAAATTACCCATGTTATAAATAGTGATAATGGCACCTCGTAACTAACAAAATGCAGGAATGTCCAGAGGTGAAAAGCCCTTATACACCCCCTGCCGCGAAAAGCTTAATTCAGAAAAATGACAACAGATATCCCCTCTAAAAACCAAAAATTTTAATCCAAAATTGCAATATAAGCACACTTCGTCTAAAATTGGACGTATTCTTTGGCATACCACCCTGTTATTATGATCCGTTGCAATCCCTGACAAAATGGTGGATCTTCAAAGACAGCACAACCTGCTTGTCTCCCCCGTTACTGTAAAAATACGAATTACCTTTTGCTATGCAAAAAGAAATTTTCCCGTTACTATCAAAACAAATTTTATTCACTATAATTCACTAGCCGGGCCAATAGACAGGTGGGTGGAAGCATTACGAAATATATACTACACTTTTCTACTTAAATGTTGTGAAGAATAAATTAATATAGCATCTATTAATATTTAAACAAAAAGTTTAAAGTTTAAATATTTGCTTTATTACCATAAGCATTTATTCTTATTAAATCTCCTTTTCTAGCAAAGTCACATTAAAGAAAAAACGATAACTTTTCAAATAGTTTAATGTAAAATATTAAAATTAAAAAATAATGTAGCAAGTTTTTATTTATTTTATATAAATTTTTTAATTAATTGTAAAATAATGGATGGAATAAATTTATAACTTTAAAAAACTGTAAATAAGTGTTAATTAAATTATTTTATATAAACAAAATTATTAAAATTTTGATATTGGCCAGTAAACCGCAAACCATTTTAATATTAACAAGTTAAATTTTATTTTATTTAATAATTTGTAATTTCAATATTATTTATAAAGTGTAAAAATTTATATAAATTTACTTTTATATAAACTTTGAAAAGATTTATTTTTAAGTAAAATTTATAAATTTTAGGATGAAAATTAAGGGCTTTATTTGGTTTTATATCAACATTATAATGAAGAACCAGATTATATTCACTAGTTTTCTTAATGAATCGGTCAGTAAAAAAAAGAGGGATCAGCCATCGTTAACTATTTTCCCAAACATAATCTGCTACCGATTCCGAAAGAGATAAGAGCTTGGGGCTAAGTCTTAACATAATCTCCATTTTCTAAAAACCTTTCCGTTATAAACCTATTAACTTTAAGCCTATTTTTTTCATTAAGCATAATATGATTTTGGAATAAAGTTATTTGTGTTCCCTCAATTATGTTATGATTATCTATTCGAAATGAAAAAAATAAAACAAAATAATTAGTTAAGCAAATTTAATTTACAGAATTTAATTTAGTTAATTTTTTAAATCAGATTGAAATATTAAAATTAAATAAATGTGCGCATTCTTATTATTTTAGTGATATTTTTAAAAAAAATAATTATATTAATTATAAAGTTTATCGACATAATAGCTTTTATGATTAAATCTCTGGTGTATTATATTTCTTGACCGTAATATCTCTAATATGACAAATATTACTTAATGACAGCGCCATTCCCTCATGTGTGGGAATTCCTTCTTTTTAATGACACTGGAATTTACTTTTGAAGAGTAAAAATTATTGGTTAAATAAAAAATATATTTTCTTTTATACTTTTCTTTTCCTATAAATAGGAAACATTTCCCAAAATAACATCTATTTGTTACACTCAACCAGCTTCTATGAAATAATCTTATGTTAATTATTTTATGAATTTGTATTCCAGGTCATTTAGTTCATATCTAGAAAAATAAATAGTTGATAATATTTTGCAAAATGTTCAAGATTATTAGGTTTATATTCCATCATATAATTAGTAGTACAATTCACTGCCATTTTTATGAATTTAGCCTTACAGATATTTATGTTCATAAAAAACTTTCCTGTTCATAAAAACGGAAGTTTTTATAATTTTGATTAAAAATAAATACAAGGATTAAGTATAAACTAATTAGTGAAAAAAATCAGTAATTATAGTCTATTTAAAAGATTTAAATATATTATCACTAATTTTCTGATAAATTTGTGAGAAATTTTGATCTAAAGACTAATCATTTGTTAGCAAAAAAATATTTCTATAATTGAGTTAAATATTTAAAAGCATTATTTCCTTTAATTTTCGTTTATTCTAAAACATCTTCTGAATGACTTTCGATCTCGATATCGGTTTGATTTTGATTTTAATACATTTTTTGTATTATTTTTTTGTTTGAAATTTAGTTCATACAAATGGATTTATTTTATTATAGACTTATATGCAAAGGATTTGCTTTATATGTTCATAAAAAAGGAGTTCATAAAAAAGGTATATTTTTAACATTATTTCTATGTAAATGGTTATTTTAGCCTAAGTTCACAAAACCTAGTTTATAAAAACATACGTTTTAAAAAATTGCTGTAAAGTGTATGAAAAAATTACCATTGTCCAAAAGCACAATTAGCAAGTATTTTTAGAATAATTGCTTTGATATATTTTTAATATTGAATTTGTGAAGATTTGTCTCTATAATTTGTCCCAATCCTTAACTTAACCACAATCCCAACTCTAAACAACATCACCCCCAACTTTAAACATAGCCTTATACATAAACATAAACCCAACTCTAAACATGATCTTAAACCCAACTCTTAACATAGCCAAAACCTAATTTCATCGAAATTGTTGTCAGATTGGGTTGATCTGAAGACGATGAACACTGATTTTTAAATTTGTTTTGTGATTAATATAGCTGAATAATCAGCATTTTCAAAAGTACAAATAAAATTTTTAAAATTTCACATGATAAATAAATAAATTGAATTAAATTTAATTTTCAAATTTCTATGTTTTTCTATGCATTAATTCAATAAGGGTTTAAATTTTTTATTAAATTAAGGCGTAGTTTATGAATGATTACAAATGATTTGTTTTGAAAATACTTTTTTTGATTTTAATTAAAAACAAATTAATTTAATAATTAAATCAAAAATGGTTTTCAATGTCGCTGAATGCGAAATCAAATTTGATTTAACCATTTTTGATTTAATTATTTAAATAAAATGGTTTCAATTAAAACTCAAAGAAATAAATTCAAAGGAAATCATTTGTAATCATTCATAAACTACGTCTTTATTTAATAAAAAAAATAGAAACTCTTTTTGAATTTATGCATGGTAAAGCATAGAAATTTGAAGACTATATTTAATTCAATTTATTTATTATCCAGGTGATATTTAAAAAGTTTTCTTTGTACTTTTTTAAAATGCTTGTTATTCAGCTATATTTATCAAAAAAACAGATTTAAAAAATTTTCAACAGGATGAAGTTACAGAGGTTTAAGCAGGTAAAGATAGTTTTGTCGAGTCCTGTATATTACATAAACTTTAACGATTAATTTAATAATAAACTTTGTAATATTTTAATAAAAAATTCTTAATAAACTTAATGAGACAAAAAATTATTTCTTTTATATGAAATATCTTATGTGATTAACACTATCCAGGAATTTAAATGGTATTTTTAGTAATATTATAATAAATTTTAAAGAATAAAATGTATATTAAATATTTTAAATCGATTAAACATTTAAATTGTGATAAATTGGAAAGATTTCTAAACTTTTTTATATTCTAATTTGAAATTAAACTTTATCTTATAAAAATATTGAATATAATAAAAGCCTCAAACGTGATATAATAAAAATATCAGGTCACAGATTAAATTTTTTGAAAAATAATTTTAAATATATTTAGTACGAACTAAAATATATTAATCGTATATTAAAGGAATTATTTTAAAATGTATCATAGGAGTCATATTATAGTATTAGCTCTAATTAATGGAATAAAATTAAGGTATGTTTAATATAATATTAAATTTAGGTGTTCTGCTCATATACTACTAAGTTCTATAAATCACTAAATAAATTATACGGATCAGTTAAATATGTTACAGTATATTAATAAGGTCAAGTATCAACATTTTCGACTGATTCTTTTTTACATAAAGAATAAAATAATTTATTATACTAAATGTTTAAACTTGCAATGTTCACTACTTGACCAATTTCAAGATTCAAATAAATCATTAAATATTTTTAGCAAGATAAAACCTTTTTCAAAGATTATTATTGATTGGTTCTAAATACATTAATTCATCAAAAGAAAGGTTCATTTATTATGACTTTATAGTTAATAAGTAATTTCCTACCCATTTCTAAAAATTAAATTATGAAAAATGAATTCTTTACTGTCGCCATATATAAATGAATTTGAATTTTGATATATTCCAAAATTAATTAGATAATTTGTTACAGTTTAAAATATTTTAAAAACTATTTTTAAAAAAATTTTGATTAGTGATGGCAAATAAGAAAATGTTTCTAATATTTGTAAACATTAAATAATAATCTATAACCTTGTATTATCAATATTTATTAAGAAAATAAAAAGAAAAATAGCAAAATTTTATTATCATTAAAATTTTATCATTCAATAATACTTGCGAAAAACAAATAAATTTTAATTTTATATTTGACATGAATAATTAAATATGATTTCATAAACAAATATAATTTTCTTAAAAGGATAGAAATTTTCATGATTAAATTTGTATTGTTAAATTAGTTAAATTAGTATTAGTATTAAAAATCAATAATAAACAAATGAATAAATTTTTGTAATAAATTTTAGTAAATTATTTAAATATTAATTTATTAACTCTTTAAATAAAGCATTTTAATTCTAATAAATTGATAAAACATATTTTTTTGAATAAATAAAATAAAAATATTATTTTATAAAATATTTTGTGAACCTCTATTCTACTGGATCTTCAAAATGAAAATCTTTTACTCTGAATTTTCATTTTAATCGTTTACATTCATATTTTCAATTAATTTAGATTTCAATAAAGGGAATTTTCAAATCTTTTATTATCCATTATTTAAAATATAATATAAAAATTTTTGAATTAAATTTATAGCGTATCATTAAAAATTAAATAATTTTGTAAACTTTTACATATTTCAAATTACTTTTTAAAATTATATGTAAAATATAAAATTTAAATTAATGGGTAAAAATTGTTAAAAAAAACCTTTGATTAATAAATGAATATATAAAAAAAATAATATTAAATATTTATTTTAAATTATCTTCAAAACTTTGACAATTATGTTATCAAAAATTTTGTTGGAGGCTCAGGCTTTGGGCAAATATCTAGTTGCCCTCATCGGAGAGAAAAACCGGAACAGTTAAAATAAAATCAAATTTTTAATTTTAAATTTATGTTTTTCTCTAGCTATAATTTGGCTCATATGGAAAAAAAGCTTAATTGTCCACTTTCATCAATATTTTTAGTGAATAAATTACATACATTCGAAACCAAAAATTGTGTCTGGTTATTATTTTTCTATATATCTTTGAAAATTTTAAATTATTATATTGTTATTAAATTCTGTTTATAATAGGATATAATAAATGACAACAATATTTTATGTGATTTATTCACAAAATATATTAATTGATGATTTTTTAAAAATAACTAAAATTTTTTAAAATGAAAATTCATAAATTTCAAAAAAAATTTATTGAATCAATTATATACAATCCTAACCGTAAAATGGTTATTATTTTGCTATATAAATTTTAAAATATTTTTTAACCCCAAATATGATATTAGAAGAATTTACATAAAAATATATTATAAAACCTTGTTTTATTTTTAAATATTCGACATTTAGTGTCATATCCAATATTTTAAAAATTTGCAAAGAAACTTATGATAAAATATAAATGAGTAATTTTATAATAGTTATTTAAATTAGGTCAAAAATAAACCGATACCTATTTTTGTTTTACTATATTCCTTATTACTAAAGCATTAAAATCTATTCATTTATTTTCATTTATATGTCATATAATATTCAATAAAAAAGACTAAAATATGCAAAATATATGCACTAAAAAATTTTGGATAAACGGTTATTTAGGTAAAATATCTATGGTAAATTTGTATTTGATACCGTCCGGCCATAGAAAATACAAAGCATGATTTATTAATTTAATATTAAAAACTATTCCAGATTAAAACTTTCAAGATAATTAAATTTATAGTTAAACTATATAAAACTGAAAGCGACTAAACAGTACATAGACTAAATGACAATTGTTTAACAGATTTACAATCAGTTAATCTCAAAAACTTTATTCATAACTTTTCCCTTACCCTAATTAGTGTCATAACATATTAGTGGGAAATTCCTTTTCAGCTCAAATGTGAGTTTAGCTCACATCATTATTAACATTTTTATGTCATCAAATTTAAAATAAAAAATTGATAACTTAGTCAAATAGTTCAAGATAAATTAGTTGAGTCATTAAACTGACTGTTACCGACACTCTCATTTAGAGCGAGGACAGACATTGATTTTATGTCTAAAAAAATTATTAATATAAATATAATTTAAAATAAATAACTTAAATAAAGTATTTGAAATAAATCATTACAAAAAAATTCCATAATTGGGATTTGAACTCACGATCTCTTTATTAAAAGCGTTTATTTAAACACCTGAGCTATTGACAGTAATTCAAACTTCAAATGTTTATTAAATTACTTAATATTTGTGAATGAAATGATTAATATTAAATTATTATTAATAAATTTATATAAAACTATTCAAATTAAATTTAAAATCAATAAATCCATTGAAATAATGATTCATTATATTAAAATCTTATTTGATTATGGAAAAATATTTATTAGATCTGAATAAATAATAATCTTTATTAAAATTCAAGATTCAAATAGAGTAAAATAGTAAATATTAAATGAAAGAATTAATTAGTAAATCTATAATAATAATAAATAATAATAATAAAACTTTATTTAGCTTTAAAAGCATTTTTACATAACTTGTTGTAAACAAGTATTTAAAAAACATTTACAGTTTATTGAATTTATTTAAAAAACTAAAATATTTGTCAATATTTCGCAAATTGATTGGAAGGCAATTAAATAATTTTATACAAAAATTTAAAAAAAATTATCAAAAATTTGTAATCGAGATAAATGAGATTTAATTTTAATACCATTTCGTTGAGTATTTTGAAAATTTAAATATTTTATCCAATTTTCAGGAATTGTTTAGTTTCTTATAAACGATTATATTTTCTATTATGTGTTTCTATCAAAGCATTGCTTATAAGCGGGTTTCTTATATCCGTACTCTTTATAATATAAAATTCTATTTTTGTTCACCGGTTCTATGACTTCGTTTCTTATAACCGGGAATTTCTTATAAGCGGGTTTGACTGTATTACAAATTCTAAAATAGCAATAATTTGTAGAAAAATTGCAGAAAATTAGTGATTTATTTATTTTTAGAGGTTTTGCGTAAATTATGTGTTTTGGATCTTTAAGTCGAGTTACGAGATATAGAGGTTTTACTGTATTGCCTTCTCCTCCCAATAGGGGGTTATTAGGGGGTTTTAGGGGGTATTTTGGAATAATAAGTATTACTCTTAAGTAAATGTAGTGAAAAAAAACTTAAAATGAATGAATATTTTTAAAAATTAATCGTAAAATCAATTCAATTGTATTTTTGTTTCATTAAAATGAAATAATTTTTTAATTAAAACTAATTTTCATAAAAATCTCTTTTAATTGGAAATAAAATCTGAATTTCAATCAATTTGAATGATGAGCGAGCTTTACACTTATTTTTACTTCAATTTCTTTATTTAAATATTTATTCATTAGTTTTAAATTCACGAGTTTTTCAATAAACAATTGATTCTTGAATTTGAATTTAATTTCAGTTAAAATAATTCGAAAAAAACATATTTTTTGTTAAAATTTTAGTTAATTTCAATAAATCTGAGATAAAAACAATAAAATTTCATTATTTTTTCTAATTCTAAACATTTTAAACAAAAATTCAAAAGTTTTTCGATTTAAAACACTTTAAAATTGTCTTTAATTTTGAGAAATAATAATAAGATATAAATAATTGAATCAAAAGTAAGTTTTTATTGTTTAGAAATACTTTTAATTGAATTCTTATTAATTTAGAAAAAAAAGTCAAGAATTGATTAAAGAATAGGTTTTATATCGCGATTTAAAAGTTATAAATTGAATACAATTTTAATGAATAAACAATTGAATGAAATCTCAATAAATAAGGAAAAAGAGATTTGTTTTTAACAAATGTTTTCTCAGATAACGTTTACGTAATAATCAAATGTATTTTGGGAACCGTTTGTCAAGAGTTTCGTCATTGAATTAATAGTTTAACAAAACAGGTGTTCTATTAAAGGCTTAAATACTGAATGCTTTCTCTCAAAGAATTGTTTAAAACTATTTTTTTAGAAGTTTTAAGTTTAGAGAAGTTTTTGTTTAATAATTATTTTTCTCTCAAATAATAAGAATTTTAATAATAAAATGAATCGAAAATCTATGAATTTGTGACTAAAACTTTAGAATTTGTTTTGACATCACTTTTGGGTAAAAAAACATTAATTTAATTATATTTTGATTTGTTTTTTCATTAGAATTTGTTTTATTCTCTAATTAAATGTCATTTAATATAATATTAAATGATTTCAAATCAAAACAAACAAAAGATTCTCGAATTGAAACAATTGAAAGGTTTTTATAATAAGAAAATAATTTCTTTAAATATTTTCTTTAAATCTTTAGTTTATTCAATGAAACAAGTTTACTAAAGAGCTCGAGCACTTCTCAATTGATTCCAACTTATGATTATTGCAAAACAATTGACGAATCACGAGATGTTGACAATACTATAAAACCAATTGAATTAAAGGAGAATAAAGTAACGGAAAAGTGGTATAAATCTCTTGTAGGTCTCGCTCTGACAATACTTTCGGCGCTTTTCTTCTCCATAACAACAGTGATTGTGAAACACGTGAAAGACGTGAAGTCAGAGCAAATGGCTTTCATTCGATTCTTTGGTTAAAATTAAAACCTTTTTCTTATTATTTAATTCTTTAATTATTTCTCAGGAATTCTCGTCTTTTGTTTTCCTCTTCTTTTGGATTTAAATCTCAATCCTTTTGGACCCAAAACTTCACGTAAATTCTTAATAATAAGAGGAATAGCGGGCGCAACAAGTATATTCTTCCGTTACTCCGCTCTCAACTATATGTCCATCTCGAACGCGACAGTCATCATTCTTTCAATGCCTATATTTGTGTTCATATTTGCGAGAGTATTCCTTCGCGAGCCTTTCGGTCGTTTCCATATTATTGCACTTTCGGTGACTTTAATTGGAATCACTTTTACCTCAAAATTAGTTCTGATTTTCACGCACTCAAAGCAAAAGCAGAAACTCTTAGGAATTGATTTCAAACAACAATTAATTGGTTTATCTTTTGGAATGGGAGCCGCTCTCGTGGGAGCAGCAGCTTATGTTCTTGTTAGAAAAGTCAGTCTTTTATTAAGAAAAGAAACAAAAGAAACGCTTTTTTAGAGAAAATTTTATGTTTTTTTTGAAAAATAGTTTAAAGAAGTGAATCATTCGATAATTCTGTTCAACTTCTCGTGGGTCGCTATTGTCGAGACTTCTATTATTACTCTCGTGATGAATGACTTTCGTTTACCAAACAATTTGCAACAATTAAACGACAACGCGTGGCTTCTCGTCCTTTTAGGCGTTTTCTCATTTTACGGACAATTCTTGTTAACAAAAGCCTTACAAACAGAAGAGGCGGGAATTGTGTCCATAACTCGCGCCAGTTCTGAGGTATTCTTATTCTTATTGACTTTAATTAACTTTTGTTTATTTGGATTTTGAGGTCATTTATTCGTTTATCTTTCAAATCACGATATTTAAAGATTTTCCCGACTTTTGGTCATATTTGGGAGCATTTCTCGTGATCTTATCGGTTATTATGACTTCTTTTCGAAAATATCTTTTATCGCTTCCAAACGAATGCAAAACTCGTGAAAAACTCTATTTTCTAATCAAATAATTTCTTAAAACTCTTTCACTCGAATTCATTGTTGACTTTAACTTTGATTTTGAGAAAAACTTCTTTTTTTGTAATTCTTGTAAACATTGTTTAAACGTGAAGTCTATTCACTTCTATTATAAAAGTATTTCTCAAAATCTAAAAGAAATAAATAATTGAATGCTTTTTTGCAAAAATAAACAAAAGATTAAATCAATTATTAAAAACTTAACTCAAAATCCAAGTTTTGTTTTAAGAAATAACTTTTAATTTAAATCACGTTTTCTTTGAAATAATTGAAACAATAAATGAAATAAATTTTATTTGAATTAAATAATAAATAATTTTCTTTAATATTTAATAAATAAACTAAAAACGAGTCTTAAATTCAAATATTATTTAAGAAAAGAAAAAAAACTGAAATTAATATAAAATCTCTTAATATTTGACTTTTTATTACACAATAATTATCACTTTATTTCACGAGAATTTCCAATAATTGGGTTTCAAATTACTAAACAATTATCAATTTGCTCGAGATCTTTGTCATAAGAAAAGCATTTTTCAATAATAATCTCTATTTTGAGTGAAAAGTCTTTCTTTGGATTCAAATAAAAGTCTTTTTTGATATGAATTGGTTTTTATCATTAAAATCTCATTAAAATCCTATAAATAAGAGAAAAGAAAATAAATGCTTTAAAAATATTATTAATTTCCTATTTATGACTCAAAAGAGTCACGAATTCCTCACTTATTGTTTGAATACTAAATAAATACTAATTTTTTGGTTTAAAAATCAATAAAATCTCAAGATTTGAATAACAATTAAAATATGAGAAAATAGAACCGATTCTTAATCCGGGAATGGTCCGGGAGACTCAAGACCCATTTGCGAACACTAGTCAAGAGAATAGAAGTCGTGACCAAGAAGGCACCGCAAAGAGACCAAATGTCGGGAATGTCTTCGAAAAGCCATAACTGAAAGACAAACGCCAGTGCGATGTCTGTGGCCGCTCGCACTACACTCACAGGTCCCGCTTGTTCCAATTGGAGAGAACGTGTCAACAATATTTGGCCGCAAAACGAGAAGACGCCTAACAATAGGATAAGAGTCCACGAGAAGAGAGTCTTAGGAATAGAGAATCCGTTGAATAACGCGGTTATGATTACAGTCTCTAAGATCGCGATCCAACCGAAGTTAAACATTATTATCGAGTGGTGCGCGCCTTAAGAGAGAAGAGAGTATTGTTAGAGAGAAGAGAGAGTCTCGAGAAATACCTTTTGCTTTTCGGATGAAAATGAAGACAAAAGAAGCGAAAAGAGTTGAAGTGAAGGCAGAGAGAACTCCGTAAATGTGATGCAATCTCTCGTTCACTGCCAACTGCTCGTGACTTACACTCAGAGTGTGATTCAGAGCGAGAAGTTGTGTTGAATTCACGTGAAGTTCACTTCCAAACAAAAAGGGAAGTTTGGTCGTCAGTGCGAGACCTATCATTGTTAGCAAAACTGTGAGACTTTGAAAGAGTCCACACGTTTCCTGAAATATCGTTAGAAAAGACGAGACTTTTTGTATTCTTGAGTCTCACCTTGAGGAAAATGCACGCGAAAAAGGAGACGAAAACGGGAACCGAGAATATAATGACTGACGCGTCGGCGATCGGCAAATAGCGAAACGCGTGAAACCGCAACAATAGACTGGTGGCGCCACAAATGCCTCTCAAGACGAGAAAGTGTCGCAACTCTTGAGGACCGAAAGGATTGGTTCCATTCTTGAGAAGCAAAGGAAGCGTTAATAAGAAAATGCCAACGAATCTGAAAACCGCTAATTCTCCCGGATCAATGTCCTGCACGAGAGAAAGAGAAACCAGAGTTTATTATTAGTTTTAATTTGTGTTAATTTCTCGAGACTTTGAATATTGTGTGTCAAAAGCCTAAAGGTTTGAGACCTCGAGACCAACAATAAAGGAAAAGCCTAATCTCTTAACTCTTGTCTCGTTCTCTTGTTTTGAATACTTTTCACTCAATTCTTGAAAAAGTAATTATAAAACGCGAGACTTATTCCGTCTATTAATTGTTTGAAAGGAAAGAAAATGTTATTTCGAGCGAAAAATCAATTATTAAAACATTTTTAAAGGAAATTCATTTCCATTTCCTTTCATTTGACGAAAGAATTCAAAAATTAAGTCTTTTTTTCATTTCCTTTAAAAACAATTCAATGTTTTTCTGAAAATAATAATAATTTTCTTTTAAATAAATATTTAATTAAGAAATGCTTTTAAATCCGAAATAATTATTAAAAATATAATAAAAGACTAAAATAATTGAATAAAAGTTATTAAAAGTAAAAATCAGTGGAAAAAACCGATGAATAAGAAAATAATGACTTTTTGTGTCAAAAGAAGAGAAAAGTCTTAAAATCTGTGAAAAAAGGATTAATTGATTGAAACAACAATTAAAGCCTTAATAAGGAGTTCTCGTGACTCACATCCAAGTATTTAACGATAACCGAAGAAAAGGAGAAAAAGACTGAAGAAAGCGATGAAAAGGCGATTCCTTTATAGAGTTTCCAATAATTAACGGAAAAGGAATTGAAATTCTCGTCAAACAATTCATCGCAACTCTCGTGAAGTCTTTGCGTTTCACTGTTTGTCTCTTCAACAATACTTTCGTCACTCTTAAGGCGAGACAAATCTTTATTGAGATTCTGAAGAATAGTTCCGCCGCGAGACTCAAGAGAAGACCATTTCGAGAGCGAAGACTTCATCGAAACACTTCTCGAGATCTTCTTCTTATTCTTATCACAAATTAATTGAATTTTTTCCAAAAATTTTTCACTTTTTTTAAAACATTTTTTAATAAATATTTTTAATTCAAAACTAAAACATATTTTTATCTAAAATTTCATTAAAATATTATTCTTTGAATTAATTGTTTAGAAAACGTGAGAATCATTTGAAAAATAGATTTTATTTAAAAGAAATTCTGAAATAAAAATCATTTAAAACTCAAAAAGAAAGAGAAAAATGAAAACAAAAATCAATTTCCGACAAAACATTCATTTCAACCAAAACTCAAACCTTTTTATACCTAAAAAGAGATAAAGTATTCAAAGAAAAAAAGTACCGAAACTTCGAAAGCATTTAAACATAAATAATGTCTTAATTTTATTGTTAGAAATGAAATTCAAAACTTATTTCAAAAATTAATTCTAAAAAACGTTTTTCAGAGAAAATCTCGTGTTTTTGAAACTCAAATTCAAATTAAAAACAGAAAAAAAGCAATTTTTTGAAATAAAAGTATTTTTTAATGAAATTTCAAAACCTTTAATAAAATCTAAAAATAAAACTCAAACTCAATGTTAACTCTATTTACGAGACTTTATTTTATTATTAAATTTCTTAAAATTAATTTCAGTTTTAATAAAACTTTTTTCAAAACATTTAAATATATAAAAGTGTTTTGATTTTCTCTCGAGAAGAAGACTCCAAATCCCATTGTTTCTCACTTCTCGAGCCTTTCGTTAACAATAAGAAAGAGATCACGAGAAGAAGAGAAGAAGAGCCCAGAATGAGAGCGAGACTCAACCATTCGAACCATTTTAATGTCTTTTCGTTTCTTTCAATGAATTCTCTCTTCAATTGGTTTTCAATAGATTTTTGAGCGGAAATGGAATTCAATTCCATTTCCTCTCGAATTTCATTCCTCTTGAGAGTCTCGAGAAGTCTTTGGGAAACTTTTTTTATCACTTTTTCTAACATTTCTTTTGAAAGAAAAGAAATTAATTTCTTTGAAAATCAATTATTGAAACCTTTTTTGTTGTTAAAGTCTCGAGAAGTCAGTTCTGAGATCTTATAATTGGATTCAAGTTTATTCCAATTCATTCCAATCACTTCTTCTCGCGATCTCTTCTTCTTTTCAATACTTTTAACGACTTTTTCTTCGGATTTTAAAATATCTAAAAATCATTCAAAAAATCATTAAAAGAAAAGAAAAGAAAAGAAATAAAAACTTTAAAACCGTTTTCACTAAAGCCTTGAGTCTCGAGAATCTCTTTCTCTTCACTAAAGTCTTCATTAAAGCCTAATCTCGTGATTCTTTCCATTAAAACGTTGTCTAAAGTTTGTAAAACTTTTCCAACAATTAAAAGTCAATTTCAATCAAATAACAATACTCTTACTGAACGCGACTTTTATTTTCTTTTCAAAATCACTTTTTTCTTCACTTTTTTCAAACGGAAATTCATTTTCAGAAATAAAAGGAAAAAAATTAGAGAAAAACGGAAAACTCTTTTCAAAACTCTTTTCAAATTCACTTTCATTTGAATTCTTCTTCATTTCATTGCAATCTTTGCTCTCATTTGAGAAGAGATTTAAAGAATTTCTTAAACTTTTCAATATTTTGGAGAAAATATTTGAAGAATTGTCTTCATTTAAACTCTCGTGAATCGGATGAAACACCGGAAGTAGTTCTTTGTCTTCAAATATAAGATTCAAGTCTTTATCGAAGAATTCTTTGAGATTTTCCATATCTTTCATTGACTTCTCGTGATTTTCATTTGTTTGAAGAGTTGTTTGAAAGCCGTTGTCTTCAAAGGCATCGAAAGTCTCGTCTTTTTCTTCAAATTTATTGTTAGAAATGTTTGAAAAGAAAAGAATAAAAAGAATTACTTTTAAAATGATTTTCATTTCTAAACAAAAATCAAACGAATTGTTAGAACGAGAAATACGTGGAACTTTTGCTTAATTAATGTTTTAATTAATTAGAAAACAGTTTTCATTGGATTTAAGAAAAAGTTTTAAAAAATTAACTTTTATTCAATTCTTAAGACTTTTTAAGAATTAAATTAAAGAATAATTATATGAAAATCGTTTTAAAAGAGAAAAACAATAGAAAAGAAGAGTTTATTGTATTTAAAACCAAAGATTGGATTAAATCGAATAAAAAGTGTTTTAAATATAAATTAAATAAATATTTTTAATTAATTGAAGAAAATCTCGAGAATTAGTACTAAAGTCTAATCTCGAGCCAAAAGAGTCTCAAAAGCCTTGAATTCTATTTATATTCAAAAGAATTAAAAATAGTTTTAAAACTCTTCTCTCGAGACGACAAAATGGAAGAAAGAGTTCTTCAAAACAATGAAATCTCTTCGCGAGAGAAGAGTCGATGTTTTCGTTTTATGAAACTCTCGTTAATAATAACTCTGATTCTCGTGATTTCCGTTGTTTTGATTGTTTTAATTATCGCTGAAATGAAATTCAATTCAAAAACGTTTTTAAGTTTAGGAATCATTTCTCTGGTATTCAATAACAATCAGTTTCTCTCTCGCTCTCTCTTCTCACTCACTCTCTCTCTTAGGTCGGAGTCTTAGTCTTCAGTCTCGGACTTTTGGCAACAATCAAAGAACACGTGCCTTCACTGCTGGTCTTCTCCACTCTCGTGATCTTCTATTTGCTGTTATTCATGTATTCACGCGCTCTTCAAAAGCCTTTTCTCATTGTTTTACGGACTTTAGTCTTACTCTTCTTAAGTCTCGCGAGTCTTTCGTTTGCTATTCTTATCCGAGATTCACGACAATTGCAACAATCGAGACTCGCGTGCAAAGAGAGACAACAACTCTATTCAACGCCTTATTATATATATTATAGAAATAATGTTTAAAACAATTAATTAAAGTCTCGTTTTTAGAAATAATAGAAAATCTTTTATTAGAAAAAGTTTTGTTAATAAATAATAAAAAATTGTAAAAAATTCTAAGTAATTCTCGCTCACAATTCGTCTCTAATTTTAATCTAAAAAATAAAGAAATAATTAAAAGAAATTATTTTATTATTCTATTGTTTCTCACGTTTTGAAGCTTTTCTTCAATAAAATCGAGAATTTCTTTTCGATTTAAACTCGAGATTTCCATTCCTTTGTCTTCTTCTTCGTCTCGTTTTGTAAACAATTTGATTGTTGGATAAGCCTTAATGCTATTCTCGCGACACAAGTCTCGCATTTGTTGACAATTAATTTTTCCACATTTCACGCGATTCTTTAATTTCTTTTCAATAAATAAAAAATTATTTTTGAAATTATTTTTAAATCTTTTTTAAGAAATACTTTTGAAATTAAATCGAATTCTGGACTAAAATCTAAACAATGAGAACACCAAGGCACGTGAAAGTCAATTAACCAAATGTCACGAGATTTGAGAGCTTTTCTATACTTTTCTTCGTTTTCTAATTCTTCAACAAAAGTCTCGAGAAAGCGATAAATCCAAAATCTTAATGAATTTGAATCTCTTTTTTCGCCTTTAAATACACTTTTAATGAAAGAAAATAATAAATAATTAATTAATAAATAAAAGAAATAAAGAATTACTAGAATTTGTTGTCTTTTGAATAATACTTTGAGTCTCGCGAAACATAAATACGAATCAAAGGAAAAGAATTAATGTTTTCTTCAAAACAAAACTCAAAATACTTTTGACAATCAATTGTCGCGAGAAATACGCTCTTCTCGTCTTTGGTCACGACTTTCGCGAGATTTCTCCAAATTCCACTCAATTGTTGACAAGGAGAACAGCCTTTTGGCACGTGAAAGGCGATTAACCAAGTTTGGGTCGCGTTCTTCTCTAAAACCAATTGTTTGAAGGATTTGGGATTCAAAGCAATCACGAGAGGATTCAAAGTCTCCTAAAAGAGAGAAAACGTGAAAAAGAGAAACAATTGTCTCGTGAATCACGTGAATGAAGTCGATTAACTCGTTCTCAGAATGAGAGCCCCAGAAGTGATGCGCGAGACTTGAGTTAAACAAAACGATTGTCGGATAAGACTTGATGTGATTCTCGCGACAAAGCCTCTCATATCGCGTGCAGTCTATTGTTGCGAAATTAACCAAATGATTGACACTTCGCGAGACTTTTCTCAATCTCGGCAAAAGAGCGAGACATGGAGGACACCACTGAAAGAGAGATTCATAATAATAAGAGTGACAAAAGTCTCGTGAATGGAGTCTCATTACTGGCGCGAAGAAGTCAATAATCCAAAGTTTTTTTGAATTCAAGACTTTTTTCTCGAATTCTTTTTCGTCTAAACTTTCAAAAGAAGAACTCAAAAGCGAGTCTCGAGCGAAGTCCACGACATCAAACGCGAGATTTCTTCCTATTATTAAAAGTGAAAGAAAAGTGAATAAAAAATGGAAACAATATCTCAAAGACCGTGAAATAACTCATATTTGGGACCAGATTTCACGAGAAGAAAAGACGGAAATCTCGTGATTACAAACTTTTCGCAAATTTTTATTTCTTTTTCGCAAAAAATTTTCCCAAAATTAATGTTTTCTTCGAATAAAAGCGAAAATAGTTTTTTGCTTTGAATTTGATTTTCGATTCGAAATTCCAATTCATTTGTCGTGAATTCAATAATCCATGGATTAGTCTCTGTCTCTCTCTTCTCGTGATTCTTGTCTTCATTTAATTGTTGGAAAATATGTTTAAATTGTTTTGAATTTAATTTCTTTTCTTTCGGTAATTTTGAAATAATATTTGCGAATAAATCTCGAGCTTCTAATGATTGTTCACTTGTTATCTCATAATAATTGTGTTTATCTTCAATAATATTAGGAAAGAGCGCGACTTTTGATTGATTTAAAGCAAAATAATCACAAATAAAGCGATTGTTTGAAAGACACGAGACTTTCGCCACATTTAACACGTTTTTCAACAATAATTCCAGAATTCGTTGATTTCGAGACAAAAGACAGTCTTTTGAGAGAAAAATCCATTAAAACAATAAAACAATAAAACAATAGAAAAGTCTCGTTCTTTACCTTTATTTTCAATACAAACGAAGAAAATCCACCAAAAATTGGGATTTTTTGTTAAATAAAAAGATTTGAAGTTCTTTTCATTGATTTCTATTGAATTTGAATTCAATTTCTTTAAAACAAATTCTATTAAAGAATTGAAATCTCTTTTTCCCGAATACTTCTCATTCGCGAGACTTCTGTTACTATTATATAAGAGAAGAGAAGGAAAGGCTTTTATCCCTTCTTTGAGACATAAAATCCTTTCTTCTTCACAATTCACGGCTCCTATTCTTATCACGTGATTCAACTCTTTGGCCAATAGACGCCAATCTCGAGCCAAGAGATGACAATGAGAACAAAAGGGAGAAAAAAAGTTTATAAACCAAACGAAAGACGTCTCGAGAACCGATTGTTGGAAGTCCTGAAGACTTAGAGTCAAGATCTCGAGATCGTTGTCATAGAGACCGAACTCTGAGTTATAATAATTCCAAGAATGAAAAGAGTCTCGCGGAAGAGTTGTCTCTTTGAATGCTTTTTCTCCGAATAAATCGTATTTTTCTCTCAAATCTCTGTCTTTCAACACTTCATAGGCTCTCGTGATCTTCAAGAAGTCTTCATGAGATTCACGAGAATTCTTCAAACATTAAAACTTTTATTAATTATTATAACAATAACTCTCTCTCTTAAGACTCACGTGATTCTTATCCGGATGTTTAATAAGCGCTAACTTCTTGAAAGCCTGTCTAATCTCGCGATTATCTGAATGTCTCGAGATTTGCAACAATTCATAGAAATCTTCATTTAATTCACATTTAATGAGAAAAAAGAGAAAAAAAAGAGAAAATTCTCGTAAAAAAACATTCATTTCTTAATTGTTTTCACTTTTGAAGAAAACTCTCAATAATTACGTCATATTTTGTTTTTATCGAAGTCTTTAAGAATTTAATTCATTTGAATTTAAATCAAGAAAACTCTGTTTTATTAAAGCCTTTAGAAAAGACTTCACTCGAAGAACTAATAACTAAAATATCACTCAATTTGTAAACTTTTAATTATATTATTTTGTAAAAAAGTCTTAAAATAAATAAAAACTATTTCTAATAAAAAGTATTAATAAAAACAAAAGAATTGTTTTTTCAATAAATTTTCTTAAATTAAAAGCAAATGAATAAACATTTCATCAAAAATTGGGTCAAAAAATGTTATAAAATAACGGAAAATGTTTAAACAGTTTTCTCGCGATTAATCAATGAATGAAAACAACAATTAATATTTGAATCCTTGAATTCAATCGATAATAGAGTTAATCGCGAGACGAGAGAAGAGAAGAGAAGAGAAGAGAAGAGAAATGCTTTCGAAAAAAGTTTTCTATTTTTTTCTTTTTTTTCTAATTTTTGAAATAATTTTTGGAAATTCAGTGAAAAATGAAGAAAAAGAAGAAAAAGTGAAACAATTAATGAATAATTGTTTGAATTTAAAGACAAAAAGTATTGAAAAGTCTTTAAAAAGATTTAAAAGAAAAGCATTTGAAGAGAAAAAGAAGAAAAACGAGAAAAAAGGTTTGAATTTAAACTCAATTTCTTTAAATAATGTCTTTTCTCTCTTTTCTCGAGAAAAGATTCTTCTATTTCTTCGGTTTTTCTGAATTTTGCGGAAAAAACACTAAAAAATGGATTAAAAAATGGTTTTAAACTCTTTAATCGACTTAAAGACCAAATCTCGGATCAAATCTCAAATTTTAGAGAAAAAGATTAAAAAAGAAAACAATTTATTATAAAATTTATTAAAAATTATAAAAATTTATAAAAATTTCTAAAAAATTAAATAAAAAAATAAAGAATTTCTTCAATAATTTCTCGTGAATTTCCGATATTTCTTTCAATCCATTGTTTATACGAAAAGATTTGCGAAAAAACTAAAGAATGAGTTCTATGTCTCGCTCTCTCCTCTTCACAACCGAATTGCCACGAGAGAAGTCCCGCTAAATACCATTCACTCTCGAGACTCAAACACAAAAGAGGAGATCCGCGAGACAAACACTTGTTGGGCGAAGAGGAGCACAAGTGGCGCGAGGAGAGTCTCCCACTGAACGCGAGATTACATTCTTGTCTTTCAATCACTTCTAAAGTCTCTTCGCCTGAGAAGCACGTGATTCTCGAGTCAACCGATTGTTGCGGTAAACAAACGAAAGAAGAGTTGAGTTCACGCTCTGAGAAGACGAGCGAGACGTCGAAGTCGGGAAAGCGTTTGTTTCTCCACGTGGAGTGACGAGAATGGAAACGAGTCTCGAGTTTTGAAAAGTCTTTCTTTCCTTTGATTTGAATTTCATTTGAATTTAATTTTCTTTAAATAAAAGAAAAGAAAATAAAAGAAAAGAAAAGAAAAAATCAATACTTAAGACAAGAAGCCGAAGAAATCAACCAATTGGGATGAATTGGTAGTGAAGGACATTCCCTTCCGTGAGAATCAGACAAAAGAATGGGATTCGGCGGCGAATCCGAAGAATTATTTCCACAAATAATCGGAAAGCAATGGATTTGAAGGCTTTCATTGTTTTTACACTTTTCCACAGTTTTGCCCAAAAATGAGCCAAAAATGCCGTTTTTAGGGAAGATTTGAATTCTTTTCAGTTCTTTTAGAGAAAGAAATCCTAATTTACGGCAAATTTCGTCAAAAGAAGTGATATTTTCCGCACAAATGGGTCTCCAATTGTCGCGAGAGAAGACTAACAGCGTTTGATTCTTATCGCGAGAAATGCACTGAATTTCGTCACTTCCGTCTTCGCAGTCGTCATTTCCGTCGCATCTCTTGTCTCGTGAAATACATCTGAGATTATCGCAACGAAATCCATCGCAAGTCTCGTGACAATCGCTTTCGTCATTCAAACAGTCGTTAATTCCGTCGCAAAGAAAAGCGCGCGGAAGACAAAGACCGTCCGAACAGAAGAAGGAGTGGCGCGAGAGGAGACAGTTGTCGCGCGAGACACAGCCCTTTTCGTCGGAGTCGTCGAAACAATCGCTTTTGCCGTCACACGCCTCGCGACCGGCGATACAGAGCTTCTTGTCGTTACAAAGCACTTCTCCCTCGAGACAAACGGCCGAACAATTGTTGGGTTCGTCGGTCGCGAGCGGACAGTCGGCGATCGAATCGCAGAAATGTTTTCTCGGAATACAAGTATTGTTAGTCTCGAGACACCGGAAGTTGTCTTTGCAGTCCTCGAGACAATCGCTTTCGTCTTCTCCGGTCTCGCACTGAGAGATTCCGTCGCAAATCTCGTGCTTTGAAAGACATTGATTTGAGAAACACTGAAAAGAAGGCGAAAGACATTGACTTAAGAGAACTTCCGTCGCATTCATAGTGTCGTCGAGTGTCGTCTTATTGACAAAAGGTGTCACGTGATGCTCTTCTATTGTTTCGTTCACTTCTGAAGTGTTTCTCGAGACTAGAGTTGAGTTCAACACTTCTATTGTTGTATTCAAAAGAGTATTTTGTGTGAAAGTCTCGTTCTCTGGAGTTGTTCGCACATCTCTTGTTGTTTCTCTTATTTTCTCTTCGACTCTCGTTTCGTTCACTTCTTCTGAATTATTTCCCGAAACTAGAGTTGAGTTCAATAGAGATTCAGTCGTCAGAAAAGTTGTGTTCAATACTGGAATTGTGTCGTCGGATGTCGTCGTCGTTGTGTCGTCGAGTGTCGTCTTGACGTCAGCCGTCGTTTTGTGGTTAAGTGTCGTCACGTCTCGAGTCGTTCGTTCCTCTGTTGTGGTTTTGATGTGTGTTTTGGTGGTTAAGTAGACTTCGTTTGAAGTATTTCCCGAAACTATTGTCGTATTTATGGCTTCCGTTGAGAGAAAAGTTGAGTTCAAAACAGCAGTTCTGACGTCAAGTGTCGTCACGACGTCTCGAGTGGTCGGTTCCTGTGTTGTGATGTCGTCGTGAGTCGTCTTTACATGAGTTGTCGTAAAATGTGTTTCAAAAGGAGTAAAAGTTTTAAGAATTTCTTCGTTTGAGTTAAGAGTAAAGAGTTGTGGCGTCTCGAGAGTGACTTCTGTGTTGACTCTTAGCGCTCGCTCTCGTCTCAACTCTTCGTCTCCTTTGAAGAGAAAGTCTTAGTTCTCTCGAGAGAGACAACAATAGAGACTTACTTTGAAAGAACGCGAAGAAAGAAATGGAAACAAGAATTCCAAACAAAAGTCCGAAACAAAAGAAACAGATTTTCGACGAAAGAGAAGAAAACGAGCGAAAAGTCATTGTTGTTGACAAACAAACACAACGTCTCGCGAGAGGAGAGTGGAGAGAGAGAGCGCATGCGCCCGCATTAGAGCCACAATTGTTGTCATGTCTTCCGACTCGCGCTTCGACTTCGAAGGTTTGTCTCGAGATTTGAAAAAAGCTTTTAATTATTGTTTTGTTTTAAGGATTAGAGGAGAGTCTCGTGGATGAGTCTCGTGACGACGAATTGTTGTCTTTAAGAGAGGCTTTGATTCGAGACTTCGAGCGAAGAGATGAGCGAGACTTAGATCTAATCGAGAATTTCGTTCTTCTCATCACCAAATCGCGAGAGAAGTCCTTTCTGTTGGACTTAGAGTTCATGAGACGACGACTATTGTTACGTCATATGGTTTTAGCGGAAATTCATAACAAAAACACGAAAGTCTTGACAAACGGCGAGACTTTAGACGCCTTTTGTATTGTTGCCGTCGGATCCCTCCGTCACGTGACCTCTGGTTGTGTCGATTGTTTAGACGAATGTCAACACAATCAAAGAATATTAAGAGTTGGCGACGACTTCGGGGCGACACTCGACGACAGAACCGTTTTCGGAGACGTCTTTACTAACGAAGACTTTGTTTGGGTTTTATGTATTCCTCACGCGATCTTCGATGAGATTTGTGGCGAAACACGACTTCGGACGACACGAGACGACAGCGGACGTGTTATTGAAGTTCGCACTAATAGTGGGGAACTGTTGAGAGCGTCGCGCGAAAGGCTTTTCGAGTTATTGTTTGAAGAGCGCGAAGAGAACTATATTTCGGACTTTTTGTTGACTTTTCGTCTTTGGTTTGAAGATCGAGACAACTCTCGAGACAACTCTCGAGACAAATCGATTGATATTTTGTGGAAAAGAATTATCGATTCAATAATAGAAGAGAAGCGCGAAATCGAAATCTGTTTGAAAATCGCTTTTCATTGGATTTCAACTCATTTTCAAGACTTAAATGAAAAACATTTCGAAATTCTCGAGAATTCTTTACAACAAAAACAACACAAAAGACTCCTTTACTTCACGCTCTCCAACAAAAGTCGTGTCCGTCACGTGACTATCACGCGCTCCGACAGAAACCAATTGTTGCCCTTCGCTCTCGTGGGAGGCTATGAGTGCGGAACGCGACTCTTCGTCTCTGACGTCACCGAAGAGTGCAAAGAGATTCGTCGCGCGGATCGTCTCATTTCTATCAACGGAATCGATTGTCACGCGATGGAAGTGAAGCGCGCGCTCCAACTCTGTCGACAATCGACTCATTTAAGTCTCGAACTGTGTTTCGATCCCAATCTCTTTCATCTCTTAATGGACGGTAAGTGACGTCACTTTTGTCGTCTTCTGTCGTCTTCTGTCGTCTTCTATAATATTCTCTTCAATTCATAGGACAACAGAGACGTCTTCCGACGACACCTGACGTCAAGACGACACTTCAAACGACACAAACTTCTTTCGCTGCCTTAAAACCCGTCCAACAACTCACGAGCCAACAGTCGTCTCTTCTGCCCAACAATTGGAAGTCTCGCGTCAAACAACTGGTCTCTCACGTGACTCAAAGGCCGACAACGGAAGCGCCGGAAGTGTTGAAAATCTATTTCGAAAACGAATCGCGATATCTTCCATTGTTGTCGACGACGACCGCACGAGAGGCCGTTCAGTTGGCTCTCATTGAGTTCTCCTTAAGAGACGTCTCGTCGCGAGACTTCGCGCTCTTCGAATACCGACTCTTAGACGGAAACGGAACTCAAGTGAAGCGTCTCGCGGACTCTCAACAGCATTTGGTGGAGAGTCTCGCGCTTCACTCGCGACTCCTTCTGCGTCAACTCAACAGAAGCGGTCCTCTCGAGACGGAGATCACGCGCGAAGTGTCCAAAGAGATGCGCGTGAATTGTTTGTTGAGTTTAAGCGCCGAAGAAATTGCGCGCGAATTAACGCGAAAGGATTTGAAACTCTTTCGGAGAATAGAATCGCAACAATTGGTTGAAGACTTGATTCGCGCGCAAACAGACAACGACTTGAAGCGCTTCGAAGCGCGAACTGAGAGACAGTTGTTTTGGAGCGCGACTCAAGTGTTGACTCAGTGTTCGCTCGAGAGAAGAGTGAAAGCGATTAAACAATTGGTTTCGATCGCGAACTTCTGTTTAGTTTTGAATAATTTTAACGCTTTATTTGCTTTACTTTCGGGTCTTTCGAGTGTTTCTGTCGCGAGACTTAAGTCCGTTTGGGAGAGAATTCCTCAAAAGATAATGAAAAGACTTCAGAGATTGTTATCACTTATGGATCCGTCGAAGAACTTCCACACATTCAGAGAACGTCTGAAGACTTCACACAAGCCTTTGGTTCCGTTTTTTCCTTTAATTAAAAAAGACTTACAATTCGTGGAATTAGCCAATCAAACGTTGACGTCAGAGGGCGTCAATTGGCAAAAGATGCGTCTCTTAGGACGACACTGTCGTGATGTGACGTCTTTTGCTTTAGAAGAAGAACTCATTGAAAGTCAAGTAAACAATAATTCGTTGAAAAATGTTTGGGAAAAACAGCGAATGAGAAAAAGAGTGAAAATCTTTTTGAAGCAAACCTTTAATCAAATCATTTGCGACGAAAACGTTTTGTTTGAAAAGTCTCTTCAATGCGAACCGCAAACAACTCACGAGAGATCCTCTTCTCTCCGTTCGTCTCAATCTTCGAACAACTCTTCAACCAATCGCTTATCCGGTCTTCCAATGCCTTCACCCACTCCTTCATCGCATTCCTCTTCTCCTTCATTGTCTTCTTCGACCACCAATTCATCAGATATTCCTTCTTCTTCGTCATCTTCTCGTCTTATGTTCGGATGTTCCGATGATTTGGGATTAAAGAAACTTCTTTCACTTTCAGACGTTTCACAAAAACATTTCAATTCACATCAAAATGTGTCGTCTTTTGTCGTCTCTTTGCCGTCTCCTGTCGTCACTCAAAGACAACCCAAAGATAAACCTCTTTTGACTGAAGAGTCGTCTTCTGTCACTTCTTTAAGACGTTTAGAACAAATACAACAAATGTCTCGCTTTAGACAACAATTTCTTCCTTTATATCAAGAGATAAGTGTTGTGAATAGCGCTCGCTCTCGACCTCTTCTTCCATCTTATGATCAAACGATTCAAAGAATGAAAAAGAAATTCAATAAAAACGAAGAAAATATTGTTTAAAACCTTTTTTTATAGAATTTTTATATTTTTTGTACAAAAGTTTTAATAAAAAGTTTTTTATACAAAAAAAAGTTAAGATTTTCTCTGAAATATAATCATCGCGAGCATTAAGAAGATAAGTCCAGAGCCCAGATTCAGAGCGAGACCGTGTAGTACATAGAAATAGTTGAGATTCCAACCTCTTAACATGACATTCCTTAGACTCTCGGTTGGCATGGCAATCGGACTGTAATAAAGGACTTTTCGAAGAGAAGGAGAAACCAATTCGAAGGGAAAGATCGCGCCAGAAGTGAATAGTTGAGAGAAAGTGATGAATATCGAGACCAAGACGGCAACAAAGCCTTCTTCCACGAGAGAAGAGATTAAGAGACCAATAGATATCGCGTTCAGAGATTGGATTAAAACTAATAATAAAATGATTTCTATTTTTCCATAATTTGTTATTTGAAACACAAAAAGAGAAATAAAAATCATTAAAAGAATTTGAATGAAAGATAAGAGAAAAGAAGTGAAGAAATGAGAGAAAAAAACTAAATTATGTTTTACTCCACAAATCAAAGATCTCTCGAAAAGTCCGTCTTTTCTCTCCTGAATCAACAATTGCGACGAAAGCGAGACTTGAGATAAATAGATGAAAGAAATCAAATATCCCGGAAGCAGGAAATCGGATAACTTGGAGTTTTGCGCGTAAATCGTTTCCACGACTTTCAGAGGAGAGTCGATTCGCGAGAGATTTCTTTCGAGAAATAAGTCTCCGATTAATGAGAAAAGAGTTATTCTTAAGGAATCCTGAATTCCATTCGCGTAAAGAAAGTTCGTATTATCTAAATATAAGTGAAGAGAAGAAGAAGAGAGAGAAGAGTTCGAGAGTTCTTCAGAAGAGGTAATCCTTTCCAAAAGAGTTTGAGAATAGTTTTCGTGGAAATGAAGGAAAGCATTGGTTTCGCCTTTTTCTACATTAATAAGACCTTCTTCTCTAGTATTGACAGTCACGGGATCCAAATAATAGACGTCAACTTTTTTAATGCTTTTTAAAAGTCTTTCACTTAAAAACGGATTTTTTTCTTCATTAAAAACCGAAACTTTTATCTGAAAAAAGAGAAAAACAATAAATAATGATTAAAACAATAAAATAATGGAAACTCACGGGAATATCACTTCTATTGTAGAGAAGACAAAGAATGAGAGCTTGGAACGCGGGAATCAAGAATATAAGAAACGAAACATTTATTCCTAAAAACTTCGAAAAGTTTTTCTTAATTAAAACCAAAAGAATCCAAAGCGAGAGAACGAGACTCTCTCTCTCTTTCTCTCCCTTTCTCTCTTCACGCTCTGCTTCTCTTCTCTTCTCGTGTTTTGTCTCTGAAATCGAGTTTTGTTTAACAATTGAATCCGTTTTACATAACGTGAGAAAAACTGATTCCAAACTCTTCTCTCCGTACTTCACGAGCAGATCTTGAGGAACGCCTTCTTCCATCAGTTTGCCCGCGCGCATTATGCCCACCACGTGACCCAAAGCCGCTTCCTCTATATAGTGCGTGACCACAACTATAGTGACGCCTTGAGAGCAGTTCTCGTGCAGATAAGTCCAAATCGCGTGACCCAAGAGAGGGTCTGTTCCCACTGTGGGCTCATCTAAGATCACGAGACGCGGAGAGTTGAGGAAAGCCAGAGCGAGAGACACGCGCTTCTGTTGTCCGCCAGATAACTCTCGAATCACGTGATCGTCTCGCGGCAATTGAAGCACTGAAGAGAGAATCGCTTTCTTTGTCTCGAACTCTCTTTTCGATAATCGATAAATCGATGCGAAATATTGAAGCGTTTCTTCAACACTGAAGTCAAGCGCGAGAGCCGTGTCCTGAGGCATATATCCCGTCACGTGATTGTTGACTCCCGGAGCGCTTCCGAAGACTTGAATGAAACCGTCTTTGGGTTTAATTCTTCCCAAAATGAGTCTCAAGAGAGACGTCTTTCCGGCACCGGAAGGACCCAACAGTCCGTAGATCTTGTGTTCCGGAATTCGACAACAAATATGACTTAAAATAAGGTTTTGTTTGAAAGCAAAGGAAACGTCGTTTACAGCGATCGCTGTCATTGTCTCGCTCTCTGTGAATAGTCTTCTCTTTCTTCTCTTCTTTTAGAGCGTGAAAAGCGGTGAAAAAGTTTTTTGGTTTTGATTTGAGTTTAGATTTCAATTCAAACCACAAACTCTCGAGAAGTTCTCTCTTTTCTCTCAACAGATGTCTTCGCGAGACTTTTCTCAATGAAAACCGGATTTAAAGGAAAAAACATTTATTCAAACTTTAAATACTAAACACTTCGCGTGAAGTCTCGCTCTGAAGACTTGATATCATTGTTTCCAATTCTTGAAGATCGCGTTCTTGAGTTTGAAATTTAAAAGAAATTAATTTTCGGTAAAAAAGAAACGCAAAACCAATGAACGCGACAACAATGGGAATCAAGAGAAGACTCGCGACTAAACTTATCAAATAATTCAAATTATAAAACTTTAACCACAAGAGAAGCGCGAGTTCTAACAAAAAGAGAAAAATTCCCAAAAATGTGGAGAAAAACCACGCGATCTCTATATAGACGTGAAGAGTCTCGTGAGGACTGCCATCAACACAAGACGAGTCTCGCGATGACTCGACGTGAGGCAGAATGCAAGTGGAGATCATCAGCGCGAGAATGTGAACCGAAACCAAGAGAGTGGTGCAGAGCGTGAAAGCGAGCAGAAGCGCGAGAGGCATGTCTGCACTCAATTGCATCTCAACTACGGCCACCTTCACGAGACATCACTTATGATTAGAAGAGAGAACGAGAGAAGACTCACGCGATTGCGAATCCCGAGAGAAGAGCCGAAGTGCGCGACGAGGCCTTGAGTTTGGCGCGAGACAAGAGAAGACGTGTCCGCGAGAGAGACTGTTGTTGTTGTGTTTGCATTTGAGCCGAAGTTTTGTTCCTTTTTTAGATAAGAAATGTTTTTAAAGAAAAAATGTGAGAAAAAGAGAGAAAAAAAGAGAAAAAGTTTTTAATAGAAATAAATGTTTAATAAAAAGGAAATAATTAATAAAATTCTAAACACTATTTCTCGAGACTTTTGTTTGTTTTGTTGAAAAGTATGTCTTTTTTCTCGCGATTTCTTTCTATAAAAAAAGAGTGAACTCTCGAGTCTCGAGAGAAGTCTTGTGGTTTTGAGAAACAGTTTTCTCTCACTTTTAAACACTTTAAACAAGTTTTTCTCTTCTCACGAGCCTAATTCCCAATCGACGTATTGAAAGCCTTGAGGCGTCAAAAAAGAGACTCTCGAGCCAAAAGACAAACGACTCGCGAGAGAAGAGGATTGTTGAGAAAATCTGCTGAAAAAAACTTTCTTTTTTTAATCGAAAAAAATGTCTAAAAATTTGTTAAAAGTTTTCAATTTTTCAATAAATCGTCACTTAATTCGAGACTCTTTCGAAGTCACGAGTAGTGCAACAATACTTCCGTTTGAGTCGATTCCGAGACCGAAAGCGCTTCCATTGTTGGGAACGCTATTGGAGTTGGTCGCGAGCGGAGGCTCTCAATACATGCATTTGTATTGCGATCGAAGACATCAACAATTGGGAGGAATTTATTGCGAGACTTTAGGCAATGTTGAAGCGGTTTTCATTTCGGACGCGCTTTTAATGCAAAAGGTTTTCATTCATTCATATTATTGTGTAATAGTATTGCTATTGTCTCGCTCTCTCGCTCTCTCTCTCAAAGGTATATCAATTTGAAGGCAAATATCCGCAACATATGGTTCCCGAGCCTTGGATTCTCTACAATCAAATCAATGGCATTAAAAGAGGACTTTTTTTTATGTATTTTTGTTTACAATTCTCTTCTCTTTAATCTTCTTTTAATCTCTTAAATCTTCTTAAAGTCTTTCAATGCATGACTTCTAACAATTGAAACACAAAACACAGGTGTTTCTCACGAGTCATTTGAAGGTCACTTCATTTGAGAGACTTCTCTCGAGACTGATTTCCGATTCTTTCTCTTCACTAAAGGGACGGCAAAGAGTGGAGCGCGAGACGAAAGAGTCTCAACAAAGTCTTTCTCACCAAACAATCGATTTCCCAATACTGCGCGCTCTTCAACGAAGTCTCCTTTGATTTCACCAACAATTGGGAGCAGAGATTCTCTCGCGATTCACAACTCATTGTCACAGAGCTCGAGAAAGAGTTATACCAATGGTCCATTGAATGTGAGTCTCGCTCTTCGCGAGTTCTTTGATCTTTAATACGGAAAACATTGTTGAAAATCCAGTTCTGAGCGCGACTGTAAAGTTTGTTTCTTCTCGAGACACTAATCTCGCTCTGAAGAGCTTTTACAGGCGTTTAACCTTTTCTCGAGAGATTAGAACGAGTTTTAAGAGAATTAATTAATTCTTTGATTAAAGCTTTGGGAACTATGATTTTCGGTCGACGACTCTCGAGACACAACTCTCTCTCTCGAGACTCTCACACTCTTCACGAGTTCGTCGCATGCGTTCAACAAATATTCACCGAATCAGCGAATATGCAATTAATTCCTCCGAAAGTCGCGTTCCACTTGAATCTCAATTGTTGGCAGAGATTCGAGAGCGCGGCCACCAGAGCTCTGTCTATAGCACGTGAATACGTGAGAGAGAACGTGAGGGAAATCCAAAGCGACAGAAACGCGACCAACAATGGTTTGGGAATCATTAGAGAACTGCTGCGCGACTCGAGCCTCGACGAGGAGGAGATCGTGCGCATTGTTGTCGACTTGTTTATCGCGGCCGCAGACACCACTAGTCACGCGACTCAATGGGCTCTCTATATGTTAGCGCGGAATCGCGAGACTCAGGAGAAGATGTATCGCGAAGTGAAGAGAGTGTCGCGAGACTCTGACTTAAGAGAAGAGGATTTGAATGACTTATCGTTTGTGAAAGCAGTGATCAAAGAGTCTCTGAGGTAATCGCGTGATAAGAATGAGATCTAATGAGAGACTAATCTTGTCTCGTTAGGCTCTATCCTGTGGCTCCGTTTCTCTCGCGATATTTAACCCAAGATTTGGATCTCAAAGGATATCAAATCCCAAACGGAGTATGAAATCACTTCTCGAGACTAAACGAGTTCACCTCTCGAGACCTTCACTCCCTTTTGACGCCTCTTTTGACACAATTTATTTCTCGCTCTAGAAATTGGTTGTCATGTCTCTCTTCACGAGCGGACGATCAGAGAAGTACTTCTCAAACGCACGAGACTTCATTCCCGAGCGATGGCTTCGAGATAAGAGCGTCGAGAGTCACGCTCTTCGCAACTCTTATGCGATCGCGTGCCTTCCCTTTGGTTTAGGCATTCGCTCGTGCATTGGAAGAAGAGTTGCAGAAATTCAAATGCAGTTTCTTCTCTCGAGAGTAAGCATTAAGAGTTTTATAACCCATTTTGGAAACTCGTTTTGAACTCGTCTCTCTCTCTCACGCTCTCTCTCTTAAAGATAATCCAAAAGTTTTCTCTCGAATCAACACAAGAGCGAGAAATAGGAATCAAATTACGAATGATTACGACTCCAGAGAAGAGAATTGACTTAAAGTTAAGAAAAAGACAATAAAAAGACGAAACAATTGAAAGAAAGACGAGAAAAACCCACCAATTCTTGTGATTTAAATTAAAACTCAAAATATTTTCAAATAAATCTATTGTTTTTCAAGGTTAACTCATTTCAAGTGATTTAAACTGATTTCAAGTGATTTCAAGTGATTTCAAGGTCTAAAAGTGGAGCAAAAGATAAGAATTATTTGATTAGAATTTAAGTCACATTTCGTTTCCCAAAAAGACTTCCAAAAGAAGAGATTTATTATAAAAAAAGGGAAGAAATAAATCATTTTAATCTGAAATCCAATAAATTTCATGAAAACCTTGAAATCCAAACATAAAACCATTAAAAGAGAGAAAAATGCGATTTTTTAAACGCGTTTTCAAGACTTCAAAGACTTTAAAGACTTTCAAAAGACTTTCAAAACGTCTAATCATTTGATTGTAAATCATATCGCGAGACATTTATTATCAAATAAATAATTAATAACAGATTTCAAGGATTTCTTTTATTCTCGCGATTCAATTGATTATTAGTTTTCGTTTTGAAAACATTTCCTTATTTTCATCCAATTATTCGTGTCTCGCGATTTGACCTCTTTTTCAACAATAATAAGAAACAGGAATTGAAATCTCGTGAAATCAGAGAAAAATATTTTCTGAACTTAAAATCTATTAATTGTTTAAAAATAACGTGAAATCTTTGAAAAACAATTCTCGAGAATTAGGTTTCTCGTGAAGACACGTCTCTTCTCTCGCTCTCAACAATACAAAAGACATTCAATTATTTTTCACTCAATTTAACGGAATTTCAGTTCAAAACAAATATTTATTCAAAAGAAAAATCAAAAGAAATAAAAATTGAATTAAAAATAATAAAAGAATTAATAATTGAATTAAAATTAATAAAAAAGTATTAAAAGTATTAAAAGTAGACGTCATTTGTGTTTATCCTTGAAATTCAAATTCAATGCTTTCATTGCAATGAAAATACAATAAAAATAAAAAATAATTTCCTTTTATTTTGATTAAAATCTAATCATTTTTTTATTAATAATTAAATGTTTAATAAAATTAAATTTTTAAATAAAATACAAAAAAGTATTAATTTTTGGAATAAAAACAATATTTTTTTTGAAAAACGATTTTTTTCTTCGAAATTCATTCAAAATAAGAGAATTTTATTATTAAAAAGACGTGAAAATAGTATTAATTATTATAATCTTAAGATCTCGCGATTCATATCTATTGTTAAAATGCCTCCAATTATTCAAACGACAAAAGATTCGGAAAATTATTTCCAAAAACTCTTAAAAGAGAAAAAAGTTTTGATTTTTAGTAAAACTTTTTGTCCTTTTTGTACAAAAGTATTGAAAAAAAAAGATTTTATTTCATATTTTTTAATTTCTTTTGATTTTTAGGTAAAAACTCTTTTCAATGATTTAAATATCGAGACTTTTGTCATAGAATTGGATCAAATAGAAGGCGGAGATCTTCTTCACGAGTCTCTCAAACAATACGTGAACGTGACTTCTGTTCCTCAAGTCTTTATTAACGGAAAACTTATCGGCGGATGTGACGACACTTTCAAGGCTCGAGAAGACGGACTTCTGATGCGATTGTTGAGAGATCATGACTTCGATTACGATCTCATTGTTATCGGAGGCGGAAGTGGAGGTTTAGCCGCTTCTAAGGAGAGCGTGAAGTTCGGAAAGAAAGTCGCGGTCTTAGACTTCGTGATTCCGACGCCTTTGGGAACCTCTTGGGGTTCGTCTCTCGTTCTCTCTCTCATTGTTTAATGTCTTTGATTATTAGGATTGGGCGGCACGTGCGTCAATGTTGGTTGTATTCCGAAGAAGCTGATGCACGCGTCGGCTCTTGTGGGCCAAACAATAAAAGACGCCTTTAATTACGGCTGGAATATCTCGAGAGAGACAATAACTCACGATTGGATGCGAATGAGAGACGAGATTCAGAATCACGTGAAAAGTCTGAACTTCGGATATCGCGTGCAATTGAGAGACAAAAAAGTGGATTATATTAACGCTTTCGCGAGCTTTCAAGACTCGCATACTATTAAAGTAATTCAAAGAAGTCGCGCTCTCTTTTCACTCTCTTTTCTCTCGCTTTCAGTGTTTGGATAAAAAGGGAAAGGAATCGCTTCTCACGAGCCAACACTTCATTATAGCGACCGGAGAGAGACCGCGATATCCGCGAGACGTGAAAGGCGCGAAAGAGTTTTGCATAACTTCTGACGATTTGTTTTCTCTTTCTTATTCTCCGGGAAAGACTTTAGTCATCGGCGCCTCTTATGTGGCTCTAGAATGCGCCGGATTTCTGCACGGAATCGGTTTAGACGTTTCTATAATGGTTTGAATGAATGAATGCTTTTATGAATGAAATAGTAATCGAATTAATGAATGAAAGGTTCGTTCGATTCTCTTAAGAGGTTTCGATCAACAAATGGCGAATAAAGTGGGAGATTATATGCGCGAGGAAGGAATCAAATTCATTCAACCCTTTATTCCCTTAAATATCGAATTAATAGAAGAAGGAAAACCCGGAAGACTTCGCGTGACTGCAAAGAGAACTGACAATCCGAACGAGACTTTCGTCGAAGAGTTTAATACCGTTTTGCTCGCGATTGGAAGAGATCCTTGCACTGATAACATAGGATTAGAAAACGCGGGTTTAGAGCGAGATAAACAACAATTAGATAATAATATTGTCTTTATTTATGTGTTTTAGGCGTTAATCGCGAGAAAAACGGAAAAATCAAAACAATTAACGAAACGACAAATGTTTCTCATATTCACGCGATCGGAGACATTCTTTACGGCAAACTAGAGTTGACTCCCGTCGCCATCGAAGCGGGAACTCTTCTCGCGAGACGACTCTTCGGCAAGAGCACTGTCCAGTGCGATTATCTGAACGTTCCGACGACTGTCTTCACGCCCTTAGAGTACGGCGCGTGCGGCTATTCCGAAGAGAACGCGATTCAAGAGTTCGGAGAAGAGAATATCGAAGTTTATATCCAAAGCTTTACTCCTCTCGAGTGGACAATAGCTCACAGACCGACGAACGCGTGCTTCGCAAAACTCATTTGTTTGAAGTCAGAGAACGTGAGACCAAAGAAGAGAAGAAAGTCTTTTAAAAGACTTTTCAAGACTTTTCTCTTCCTTTTTAGGAACGAATCCTTGGATTCCATTATTTGGGTCCAAATGCGGGAGAAGTGACGCAATTGATTGGTTTACCGCTTAAAACCGGTTCCACTAAAGCAGATCTCAATGCTTTGATAGGCATTCATCCCACGTGCGCCGAAGTATTGTTGCTTTTGTTTCTCTTTTGATTTATTATTGAATTATTGAAAGGTTTTCACAACAATGGTTGTGACGAAACGGAGCGGACTTTCAGCGGATGCCACCGGTTGCTGAGGTTAATGAAAGACTGCGCGTTCAGTTTGAATGAAAGCAGTCTTTGAAGAATCGATTGTTTTTCTCTTCAATTGAATGAAGGATTAATTCCTAATCTCGAGACAAAAAGAGACGAATTAAACCCGAAGTTTGAATTGAATAACAATTAAAGTCTATTTAAAAGTGATATTAAATTAGATTTTCTTTTAGTATTAGAAAAATGATTTTATTCTTTGATTTTAATTGAAAATTAAAGCAATAATTAATGTTTTAAAGCCTTAAATGAGAGAAAAAATTGAAAAATAAAAAGATTTTATTCAAAAGTATTGAAAAACACTTGAATTTGATTTTATTGTTGATTTGAATGAACTTTTAGTTGAAAACAGATTTCATTTCATTATTAAAAGAGAATTCTATTATTAAATCTTAAAATGAATTCAATAATAATTTTATTAATTGTTTTATTAATTGCTTTTTCGCGAGAAATTCAAGAGAAAAACAGTAAATATTTTTTTAATGAAAACTCTTTGAAAAGACTTTAATTTCTCAAAAATAGTTGAATATCACGAGAGCCGAACCTTTTCTTCGTTTATTTGTAACGAAAAGTCGTTTTTCTTAAGAATTTCTTTTGTTTTGATTCAAGAATTAAATCGATTCGAATGTAATGTCGTTTATTCGGGACAAAACAATATCACAGCTCTCGCTCTAATCAACAATGAAAAAGAGATTGTTTTAAACCTTTTTCATTCAAACTTTGTTTTAAGAGATTTAAACGGTTTGTCTTCTCTTTTCACGCGATTTCCTAACAATTAAACAAATATTTCAATCAAAGGAACCGAAATCTATAGTAGTTTAGGAGTAGTGCGTGACGGACAATGTCTCGGAGCTGTTGTTTATATCTATGGCGAGAATCACGTGATCGGAGGCTCTTGTGATTCAGAATTCGGTGTCAAAGCCGTGGAATCGTCTCGCGATAAGTCATTGTTTGCAATGAGAGGAGTTTGTGATTGCACGTGTTGGGGAACAATGACCACTTTGTATTCACCCGGGAAATTCAATTCTTATAAAAACAATTAAAAAGTTTTCAAAAAAAGTTTTATTTTAAGGATTTTTTGGCGAAAATTATATTTAATTTAAAATAAAATAAATTTAAAACAAAAATAACAAAAAATAATGTGAAAAATGGCAACAATTGAGAGAATTATTAATAAAATTGACTTTTTTTCTGATTTTCTTATATTATATTTGAATTATAAAATTCTGATTAAATATTTGTAAAAAAGTTACAATTTTTGCATAATTTTTACGAAAAATATTAATTAAAGTATTATTTCTTTAATTAGAGATCTTTTTCTTTCAAATACTTTTACTTTTAATTAAAATCAGTTTTTTGTCTCAATTTTCAGCAAAACTTAAAAAATGAGTAAAAATTCGGTTAAAAATCCAAATTTAAGTGAATTTTCTGGAATATTAAAGGCTTTAACACGTGATCTCTCTTGTCTCGCTCATTTGGCTCCTGGAATCTTTGTTAAGACTTTTGATAAATCAATTCCTGTGAGCGCGTGAACAGCGGGTGGTATTTGTGACACAAGTGTCGTCACGTCTGACGTCAGTCCGCCTTTGGTTCCACTAATTAACACAATTTCGTCCGTTTTAGCCAAAGGCGCAGAAATCTCGGCCGCGATCTAAACAACAATACATTAATAATAACAATAAAAGAGAGAATACTTTTGGCAGTGCTTCTAATGTGAGCGAGAGAATAGCCGCGTCTCCGTATTGTTTATAAGCGGCCGCTTTCATGCGCATTCTCTCGGCCTCTGCTTTTCCGATCGCTTCTATGGCATAAGCTTCGGCCGCGCCAATCATTTTGGTTCTTTGGGCTTCAGCTCGCGAGGCTTCTATGGTTTGGGTTCTCTTTCCTGAAGCTATTTGTTCCACTTTAAAGGCTTCCGCTTCCGCCGGAAGTTTAACCAAAGCATTTAATTCCTTTTCTTTTCTTAAGATTTCCTTTTCTTCGACTGAAATGTCTTTTCGTCTGAAAAAGAGTTGAATTATAATAAAGTCTCGCTCTCTCTCTCACCTCTCGACGACGTCTATCTCGAGCTCTTCGTTTCTGATCTTTTGTTGCATTCGCGCGGACTGTAATTCATAGGAGAGTTGCGCTTCCGCTTTCTTAGAGTTCACTTCCGAATCGAATTGTGCTTTTTGCAGAGAGTATTGTCGGCACGAGTCCTCTATCTTGGTGTTCGCGCCGTACTTCACATCCATCGCGCTCTTCTCGCACTCGGCCTCTCTGATGCCCGCGTCTCGCTCTGCCTGAGCCACTCCCACATTGGCGTCTCGTTTGACGGCCGCAGTTCGCGCTTTTCCCAGAGACGCCAAATACTCGACATTGTCGTAAACGTCTTTAATGGTGAACGAGAGAATCTCGATTCCCATTCGTCCGACGTCGGGAGTGGCCACCTCTCGCACGAGACTGGCAAACTGGTCGCGATCTCTATAAACCTCTTCAACAGTCAGAGTTCCCAAAATAGCGCGCAAATGGCCTTCAAGTGTCTGCACGAGAGAGAGATTAACTCATTAATTAATAATTAATATTAACTCTAATTATTACTTGAAGAATAACACTCTTCACGTGGTCCACACTCTTGCCTAAGAACTGTTCGGCAGCGATCGTGAGGAACTCCTTTTCGGTCATGACTTTGCACTGCGCGACACCAGTCACGGTCAGAGGCACGCCCTGTGACGTCTCCACACTCTCACAGCGCGGACTTAGAGTCATCACCTCGAGAGACAGTCTCTGGACATCAGTGACGAGCCACCAAGCCCACGCCCAACCGCCCACCACTAACAGCTTCTTGGTGGAACCACAACATCCGCCGGAAACGACCAGAGATTCGTTGGGACCGACAGTATGGATGTTTCCCATTGTGAGTCTCGAGACAAGACGTGATTGTCTCTTATATTGAATATTGGATTAGAGTTTGTGCCCAACAAAGACTGGCACCACTCGCGAGCTGTTAATATATCACGTATTGTTTAATAGATTTTCTTTTATTTTCTTTAAAATATTAATAAAAAAAATCTTTTCTTTTATTTAAAGAAAAAAAAGAATTTATTTTTCAATTTAAAAGTTATTAAAAGAAAATAATATTAAAAACAAATGAATTAAAAGTGATATAAAAATCAATTAAAAGTCTCGTTATTTATGAATAGGTTTTTTTGAGTCTCTTTTCATTGAAACGTATGAATCAATGAATTGATTGAAAAATAGATTTCAAAACTAAAAATTATAAACAATTGTTTTAATTATAATTTATATATTAATTGAGTTTTAATTTATTTAAGAAAAATGTTAACAAATTGTAGTGAAAATCAAAACAATAATAATAATAATGAAAACCAAATAAACGATAATTTAAATGAAAATAATAACAATTCAAACACTAATTGTTGTATAAATGCTATTCAAAGCACAACTGAGACAACAATAACAACAAATCCTTTACCATTAACTTCTTCTTCTTCTTCTTCAACATTAATGACAACTTCTTCAGACTTGGATCGACAAATAGAACAATTAAGAAGATGTGAAATCATTAAAGAGTCAGAAGTGAAGAGTCTTTGTGCGAAAGCCCGAGAGATCCTCGTCGAAGAGTCTAACGTGCAGAGAGTGGACGCTCCGGTCACTGTTTGTGGTGACATTCATGGACAGTTCTATGACTTGAAAGAGTTGTTCAAAGTGGGAGGAGACGTTCCTGACACCAATTATCTCTTTATGGGAGACTTTGTTGATCGAGGATTCTATTCTGTTGAGACTTTTCTTCTTCTTTTAGCCCTAAAGGTCTGTAAAATAGTATTAAAAGAGTATTAAAAGAGTATTAATAGTATTGTCTAACAATGATCTGAAGGTTCGATATCCGGACAGAATTACTCTGATTCGCGGCAATCACGAGAGTCGCCAAATAACTCAAGTTTACGGCTTTTATGACGAATGCCTTCGAAAGTACGGATCGATTACTGTTTGGCGCTATTGTACCGAAATCTTCGACTATCTCTCGCTCTCCGCTATTATTGACGGAAAGGTTTGACTAAACAATTATAACAATAATGACTAACGGCTCGCTCTCAGATATTCTGTGTTCACGGAGGACTTTCGCCTTCGATTCAAACTTTAGATCAAATCCGAGTCATTGATCGCAAACAAGAAGTTCCTCACGATGGACCAATGTGTGATCTCTTGTGGTCCGATCCGGAAGACACTCAGGGATGGGGAGTCAGTCCTCGTGGAGCCGGATATCTGTTCGGATCAGACGTCGTCTCGCAATTCAATGCAACCAATCATTTAGATATGATTTGTAGAGCTCATCAGCTCGTGATGGAGGGCTTCAAATGGCATTTCAATGAAACCGTTTTAACCGTTTGGTCGGCACCCAACTATTGTTATCGTTGTGGAAACGTTGCCGCGATTCTAGAGTTGGACGAAAACCTTCAAAGAGATTTCACTATTTTCGAAGCCGCGCCTCAAGTATTCACTTATTCTTCTCTTAACTTATTATTTACTAATGAATTGTCTCTTCAATAGGAAAGTCGTGGCATTCCTTCAAAGAAACCACAACCAGATTACTTCTTATGAATTATGGAAACTATTCTCTATTTATACTCAAATCCAATGACTTTTCGTACAATTTTTCCTAAAATAAGTTTATAATAATTAAGAAAATATCATTAAATAATTAATAGTTTTTCTTTCATTACTTTTTAATTAATTTTTTCTTTTCTTAAGTTTTTTTTCATTAAATTAAATGAATTTTTAAATTAATTTTTTGTTTAAATAAAAGGAAATCGAAATTTAAATTCTCTTTTAATTTAATTCACGAGAATTACATTCAAAGAATGTTTTTTTTCGATAAAAATGAAAATAAAATGAAATAATAATTGAATTTCAAAAGAATTACTAAAAAAAGTTAAAGTATTTGACTAAACATTAAACAATGAATTTCATGAAACAATACTTAAATAAATGATATTTTTCTCTCTTTTCTCTATAAATGAGTTAATTATGAAAGTTATTGTATTTCACGCGAAACCTCTTCAATAAGTGTTTCTGGAATTCATTGTTGAGAAGAGAAACAAGTTTTCAAAGAAAACCAAATAATCATTACATTTACGAGACTTTTGTCAAACAATTGTAATGAAAAAGTAATGAAAAAACGGTTTTTATTATAAGAAATTCATTTATATTTGAATAAAAGGAGAAAATCACGACTTTTAAGTGAAATAAAACTGATTTCAATCCTTTTAATTGAAATTTTACTCTATTTTAGAATAATTTATAAGATTTTTGGTAAAAATATAGAGAAAAGAAGGAAAAGAGGAAAAGATATTGAAATTTAAAACAAGGTTTGAGCCAATAATCACTACATTTACGAGTTTCTATCAAAAAGTCGACTTTTTCCCGACATATCTCTTTAGAGTTGAGAAGAATAGTTAAGAATGTGTGGATTTTGCGAAACGATTACATTATATAACACTTACTGTAAGTGTAGTGAAAAATAACGACTTTTAACATAAAAATAATCATTTGACACGTGATTTGACACTCAATTATCAAATTAAAGAACTAAATATCGAAAAATTTTCAAATATTTAAGTTTTTTTCGAGAAAATTCTCTAAAATTCTTTTTAAATAAAAACTTTTTTAAAATTATTTTCCGATTCTTATTCTTAAAAATATTTTAGAAAAAATACTCTTTTTTTGTCTAAATTTTAATAAAATTCTTAAAAATATTTAAAATTTGATTTTTTTTTTTTAGTTTTCATTGAATTTGAGTTAAAAATGGTTTTATTGTTAAACTTTTCTCGCGATGATTCTGACGCAAACGCTGTAATGAGAGGCCAAAAGTTGAGAGTTCGCGCTAAGACTCTATTATTATAAATATCGTTCGTTAGACTATAGGTTTTCGCGAGAGTTTTCTCCGCTTTTGAATTCAAATTCAATACTAATTTGTTGTCCGAAAAGAAAAAGTCTTCAAAACTCTTGGATTTCACTTCAAATACAGACTTCCAATCCTTTTCTTATTTAACACTTTTTCCAATAAATAGAAAAGTTTGTAAAAAGTGATGAAAATTGAAATAAATTCTCTTTAAATCTCTTTAAAAGTCAATTGAATTCAACTTTCGGTAAGTTTTCAATAATTTCAATGTTTTTAATGTTTTAAACCTTTTATTTAATTGTTTTTCAATCAATTCTTTAACAATAATAGTGTCGACTCTCGAGAATACTTTTTACGGTTCAATGAATTCATTGTTTAATAACTTTTTTTTGAAACCTTTTTTCAAATAATTCTTTTAATTCAACTCTTTTTCACAATTTTTCAATAATTTTATCATTAATTCAATAAAATATAAATAAATTAAAGTTAATATCTATTTCTCGTAATTTTGTTAATAAATTTTCATTTTTATCTCATTTATAATCAAAAGCTTTAATTAATGAATGAATTTAATTAATATTATTTATTTCATAATATTCTCAACAAATCATTTGATAATAATATAAAAGTTCGCGAATATAAACCCTTTTGTCTCTCAAATCAAGAGATTATCAGATCTTTTGTCGAAAATATTAATAAGAAATGGATTTAACGAAAGAAAGGAATCAATGATTTGATTAGAATTCAATATTTCCGAGAATTACATGAAATTCATTCCTTTTATAAGAAATATTATTAAATTTTATTCTTATTATTCACTTATTATTCATTTATTCTCTAATTTTTAGACTATTTTTCCGTTTTTTTCGTTTCAAAGAATTTAAACTTAATTTTGAAAATTGAGTTTCAAATCATAAATTCTAATGAACTAATGCTCGAGATCTTTTGTAATCTATTTTTTTAATTTAATTAAAATTATTTTTTAATTATAAAACAATGAAAAATAAAATCAAATTAAAGACAAAAATCTTTTTAAAGTTTTAAATATTATAGAATTAAAGTTTATTTTTATAATAATTTTCATCAAAAAATACAATAAATTCTTTATTAAATCAATAAATTCTTTATTAAATCAATAATTCTTTATATTTAGAATTAAAATAATAATAAATATTAAATATTTTCACAATTTTATGATTTAAAAAGAAATATAAAAATAATTTATTTGAGAAATAATGAAAAATGAAATCAATATTAGTTTTTATTATAATAATTGTCTTTCAATTCATATTTTTTTATTATTTGTGATATTTTTCTTTGAATTTCCATTTTATGACACTTTTTCTCAATTAAATCTATATTTTATTTAAATTCTTTGAAAAAACCGTTAAATTAATAAAACAATTAAATAGAAAATTCAATAAATAGACTCTAATATAACATCTATTGTTAGGTATTTATATTTGAATCAATTTTTAGGCGTTTTTTTCATAACAAACACTATTTTTGTTAGTTTTCTTCATTTTAACGATCGTTTCAATTGTTTAATACGAAATATAAAGACTTTATATCTATTTATCATATATTTTAGTGTTTTATTTAAATAATAAATATTTTGAAATTTCAGGAAAACTAAAGAAAAGAAAAGAAAATGTTTTCCACATTAAAGCGAACCAATCATTCAATTGGATGTCAAATGTCATCATTTGTGGCATTTCTTCTCATCTTATTTCTAATAACATTAATTGATGCACAAATGGATGAAACGGTAATTGATTTCACTTTTATTTTCCTTCAAATTCTTGTCATTTCTCTCTGTTTTAAAAAAAAGTTAAAACCTATCGATAATAACAATAAAAAGTAAACTTTTAGTTCAGTTTTGAAAGAAATTGAATTTGAGTTGAGAAAAGTCTCAAAAGAGTATAACTTTTGAGAAGTTCTTCAATACTTGACAATAAAATAGTTTAGAAATAACTTCTCAATTGTGACAACAATTTATACTTTAAAAGACTTTAAAGTTAACAAAGAATTATAGAAAACATTTGATTATTGGCTTTGAATTAGACTTTTCTTACAAATATTGTCAATAAATATATCTTTTAAAACCATAAAAACCTCTCTTTTGAAGTAATTTCTATGAATTCAAAATTATTTTTTAATAAATATTTAAAATTAATTGTTATTCAAATCGATTTGTTTTAATGTTTTAATAATAAGTTATTAAAACTATTTTTTAATCGTTTTTTTCAATAAAAATACACTCAAAGACCGATCATATGAAGTATCGGGAAATCAAAATTAGTTCATAAGATAAGTCTTTTTATTATTATTTGTTAAAACTAACATAAAAAACAAAATAAATCAATTTAAGTATAAATATCCGTTAATTTCTATTGTTTTAATTATTTAAAATAATTTTTAGTAATTTTATTTAGAATTTAAATTAAATTTTCATTAATTCATGTTATATTTGAAGAATTTTTCATTTTATTCATTGATTTCTATTATCACCACTTTTTTCTATAATTTAAAGTTTTGTTAATTTTTTTCTGATATTTGTTTGAAATCAGTTTAAAAATATTTTATTCAATATATAGATTCAATTATTTCATTACTAATGAATCATTAGTTCATACGATCGGTCATTAAAATGCATTAATTTTAGTAGTTTTGGTCTTCATAAGATCAGTCTTCATAAGATCGGTCTCTAATTAACATTATTGTCTGTGAGAATGGGTTTTGGTTTTTAGATTTAGTTTACAAGAAAAGTCATTTCATATGATCGGTCTTTGAGTGTAATATCTTTTTGAAAATAATGAAAATATTCTTAGAAAAGAGAAATTGAGAGCAAATCAATAGGAGAGACACCAAAAAGACAAGGATTTCTACCTTCAAGAGGAAGAAGGTTTTGGTCTATCTTTGACTGGACAGACAATAGCGGAGAGAAAAGAATGTCAAGATTTCTGCCAATGAGAGGAAGGAAAGCAGGTTTTCTTCCAATGAGAGGAAAGAAGTCAACTTTGGATGAGTTTAGCGAAGATTATAATAATGGAAATGCATTTAATTCTTATGAAAATTATTTAATGGATTTGAATAGAAATAAAGACTTCAGTCCTTATGTTTTAGATTCACGCGATTTGACTCTTAGAAGAAAGAAAGCTTTTCATGCAATGAGAGGTAAGAAAGGGTCGGATAATGTCTTTCTTTCTTCTGATGTCTTTAAAAATTGATAACTTTTTCGGAAACAAAGGTTTTCCTCACTTTTAATTGCAATTTATTTGACATTTAAAACACAAATCATTAGATATTTATTGCATTTTTTTAAAACTATAATAAAGTTTGAAATAATTATATAATTTATGTTTTAATTGTGTTTTCAATATAAACTCAAATAAAATTCAAATTTTAACACAAATTCTTTATTAAAATATAATTTAATTGTAATTAAAATGTTTTCAATAAAAATCCGTTTAAAAAGAATTTAATTTAATAAACGTTTCATTTATTTTGAAATTTTTAAACTTTAATTCAATTATTGAATCAATAAATAGAAATAATTTTCTCTAATTCTTATAAACAATAAATAATTAATAATAATTAAATAGAAAATAATTTTTAAACAAATATTTCTTTTAATCATTGGTTTTATAATTGAAAAATAAGTGAATCTTTTAAATGAATAAACTTTCAATAATTTAAAACAATTTCTCGAAATTTAAAAATCAAATAAAGTTCTAATAATTGGTTTCAATAATATTAACATTAAATAAATTAAAATTCAATTAAAATTCAATTAAAATAATTTATTTCTTTAATAATTAAAAAAAAATTATTTTTATATTTGAATTAACAAAACAATGATTTAAAAGAATTAAAAATTTAAAGTTTATTGTAATTCAATTGAATAATAAAATATCACAAATTTTTGACACTTTTTTGTCAATACTTTTCATTATTATAGAGTTTTATGTTTAATAAGAGTTATTAAAGTTTATTAAAATATTAATTTATATTATATTTAGTCAATAATTATGAGTTTTTTAATCGTTTTATATTAAATATTCTCTAAATTTACAAAAGTATTGATAAATCTTAATTCAAACCCAAATCTAAACCTTTGTATGACTTTTATTCATTATATTATTTACAGTTCTTTAACTTTTGTTAACAAATATAGGGTTTAAACTCAGAAATAAATAGTTTACTGAAAAAAAGTCACTTTTTTCAGATTCAAAGTTAAAACTAAGAGTAAAATAACGGAAATACAGTAGAAGCTGTCTGTTATGAATGGGCAGGTGCCAGAGATATTTGTTCATAACACCCAGTGTTCATAGCAGGCAAAAAATACAATTTTTATTCATTTTAGACAACAAAATGGGTTAATATCAGTCAATATTGATATATAACACTACAATAATTAGTAATTTTGTTTGATTATATCGATTTAATTGTTGTTATCCAAGACTTTAGTTTTCGAATCAATTGATTGCCTTTTTTTTGGTCATTTTGTTTATTAATTTAATTTTAAATAACGTATTTTTAATTTAAAAATGAGAAAAACTCAAAAATAAAGTAATATTTTTATATGCAATAATAGGTTAACTCGATATTTGATATTTTGTGTCAGACTTTACAGTAAAATACATACAGATATTCAAAACACACAACTTCATAACAGACAAAGAATTTAAAGGTATAGAAAAGGTATAGAAAACCAACCAATATATTCATAAGACACAGATATTCATAACAGACAGACTCATAACACAAAGCTTATACTGTATTTCCAAAAAAAAAATAAATCAAAATATAAGTAATAATCATTTTATTTAATTTTTGCAATAAATTAATAATTAATTAATCAGTTATTAATAATCGCACGTTATTTCAATGATTTGTCTTTAAATAATATTTTTAAAACAATATTCAGAGAAAGAGATGACTAATAATGCAATGAAAATGTTATTTAATATTCAATGTTTTGCAAATGAGATTAATTTTATGATTCAATTAAATATGAGTTAACCTTTGGATTAACTAAACAATATCACGAATTCTAATAATGAAGTCTAATAATGTCTGTAGTGTTTGTCTCTTAATTATTGTTTACTTTTAATTTAATTAACTTTTTATATAACGTATAAAACAATTCAAATGAAGAGAAAATAAAAATCAGTTTAAATGAACCATAAATTAGTTGAAACACAAATATATTACTTTCGTTTTATTTTCTTTCTATTTTAGTTTCAAAACATGTTTTTATAATTAAAATATCAATTTTTGGTAAATATTTTGTTGAAAAGAGTTTTTATTTTTAAACTTTTAATGATTTATATTTTTCTCAGAAATTGAATGAAAACTAAAAAAAACTTTTGAATAAATACAAAGAATTTGAAATAAATTGTAATTTAATTCAAATAATAAATACTTTCGAGAATATTCTCAATAAAAATCATTAATAATATTCAAAATTAAACTTTTATTTAGAGAATATTCTTATAAAAACATTAATTTTAAATTTGAATTCATTTTTATGTTTCAATTTTGAATAAATGATTGATTTTAAACTCTAATTCAACAAAAGATAGAAAAACTTGTAAAATAGCAACGATTTTAGAAATTCAAAATATTGTTAATCCTTTATATAATTTATTTTAATCTAAAAAACTTGAATTTTTAATCAACAATTGAAAGGAATTTATGTAAATAAATAACAAAACCATTAGATATTCAAATAATATAAGTTTTTCGTTGAATAATTCATAAAATTGTTTTCATTTTAATCCAGGAATTAATAAAGAGGTGAAAACTATTCATTTGTTTTAAAAGTGAAGAAATTCTTTTAGAACTTAATTATATTATATTTTGTTAGAAAAAGAGTAAAAAAAAGAGAAAATATAATAAAAGAAATAATTGAAACAATTATTTGCTTTTGTTTTATCATTGTTTCAATGACTTCACGCGTTATCTAATGATTAATTATTAGTATTTTTGTTTGTTTTCTATTAAAAGATATTATTTCTTCTCTAATGAGAGAAGAGAGAGAGCGAGCCATTAATCTGATGGTGTGATTGTTAAGTGAAATGAATAACTATAATAACGTGAAGTATTATTATTATTATTATTTGAAGTAAAAAATCTGAAATTAGAAAATAATGTTTACTTCTGTAGTGAAGACAAGAGAATCATTGTTCGCGTTCTCTAAACAATGAAAATTGATTATCTATTGTATTGTTATAACAATTTTTTCAATATTTATCAAAATTAGTGACAAATTCTTATAAATAATTAAATAATTTAATTATAAATAACTATTCATTTCATTATTCAATCAATTGAATCATATTTTATTCAATTCTAACATTAAAAGAGAAATATTAATGGTTTTTATGAACTTTTGATTAAAAACTCGATTTAAATAACGAAAAAAATTAATTTCTTTAATCATTTTGTTTTGTTTTATTCAAATATTTTATTCATTCATTCAATGACTCACGAGATATGAATTATTTGTAGTATTTTATGGAAAACATTGTTTTAATAATGAATTGAATTTGAATTTCAAGAATAACTGAAAACAAATTATTGAATCAATTCTTGACTTAAAGTGAAAATAAATTCTATTCTTTTGATTGGTTTTCAATAAATCAAAATTAGTTTAATATACAACAACTTGCTCGTGTCAACAAAGCAAATCATTTCAAATACAAAACGAAATACAAAATTGATTTTCTTTTTTCATTCAAGAAAAGAGAAATTGAAAACTCAATAGAAATATGACGCGAGAGACTAACAATATCTTCAATCTCTTAATGAAAAATCTTAATTAATTTATTAGAAGTAATAGATTTTAATTAAAACTCTTTTTCATTGGATTTTTGACATAAATTTCTTTATTTTGTTTATTATTTTGTTTATGACTTCAATAAAAGATATTAAAACTCTGAAAACAACATTTGCTTGAAATTAATTCAACAAATATGAGAACAACACTGTCTTTAATGACTAGAAAACTATAATATATTCTCATATTGTGTATACTTTTGACTAATAATTGATTTATTTTAAAAAACTAAATCTTTTATACATTTATTGACTTTAAATTTGTTTTTAGTTTTTATCAGATTTTTAAAACATTAAAATTCACTTCAATTTTGGTTAAAAGAGATAAACACTAATGTATTTCACGATCTTTTCAGTGAAACTCTTTTTTTAGATATCATTTTTAAGAGCGAGAGATAGAAAACATTTTTGATAATTATTATAACAATTATTAGATTAAGTTTTTAAGAAAATAATTACAATTAAACCTCAACAATGGAAAGTGGTTTTAGAGAGAAAGTATTTTTATAATATTTTCAACAATAATTGAGTTCTTATTAATTGATTGGTTTTTAAGCTTTAGTTTAGTCATTAAATTCTTTATTGAAAAAAGTTGAAATATTACGTGAAGTCAATGCTATTGTGTTTCAGATATTATTGGAGTTTTTGGAGGTTTTAGTGTAACTAAAATCTAATTCTGTTTAATAATTCATATCAATAATGATCTAATAATGAGTTAATAAGTATTAAATAAGATTAGAATAAGTTTTATTGCATTTATTTCTTAAGAATTTAAACTTTTTTTGTCTCCATTTTCTACTTTAATTGAAATAATTATTAACTTTTATATATTATTGGAAAAATTATTGCATTTAATTTCTATTTCATTTGATTTCATGATATTTTCGATAATTAGTTAAATTAGTGAAATGAAAAGTCATTTTCCTTGATTTTATCATTTTTAGCTAATTTTTAGATAAATTTCAAAATTACTTCAAATATAAAAACATTTTAATATAATTAAATAAAATAAATTCAAATCTCGTTTTTACTCTTAATATACACTCTGTTTCAAAACTAACGAAAACAACTAAATAAACTATATTTCATAAACTGCTTTTGAAAAATGAAATTTAATAAAATTTTATACACAAAAACATCCATTGATTGATAAATAATATTTAAATTTAATTTATATTAAGTTTTTTTAAATTGTGAAAAATAATAATTGTATGGAAATCGTGTAGTGAAGCCATTTCGGTCCAGACACTGACAATGGGTAGTGGCCAATGGCATAGGACACGTCAATTCATAGGCATCGATGGCTATTCACCCAACGTCTCGATCGGATCAACACAATAAACTTACTTTTCAAATAAATAACTTTATTCCAATTAAGAGTACACAACACAAAGAAAAACTGAATTTTAAAATACATTTGAGAACGCACTGACTTTTATGCGATTTTGCATCTTTTGTTTGATCCCATGTGAGGGAATTCTGTTTGGAGAGATTTCGCGGACAATCCACGTCATGCTGTTCGTCTGTGAAGCCGGTAGTGATGACGTCGAACAACTCCAATCAATCTTCGATTTTGATTAGCGGGTCATTGCCGGTGAATGATTCGCATTGTCGACCAATCGTGGCGGTCTTTTGAGTGGACCAATTGTGATCTGAAGATCCGTTTAAAATTGTACCGTTTGACTCGAAATTGTGGTGTTCCATGACTTGAATCTGTGGAGTGGGCGGAATGCTTTGTCGATTCCTTGACGATTTGATCCGTGGAACTGTGCGACCTCGAGTCGGGACACGATGAATGCGTGCCACGTTGGCAGCGTTTATGCCACGTGTTGAACGCGATGTAGGCATTTTTCTGATTCAAAAATTATGAATTTTAAGGACTCTGGCATTGGTAAAATTCGAATCCTCTTCAACTGCGTCAATTGTTACCCGTCGAATGTAAAATGAATCCAGGGAAACAATAAAATTGAATAACAAATTGAATTGAATAAAAAATTACTTTTATTTAAATAATGAGTTGTGAATGAATGACAAAAGGGATGACTAATAGAGTTAACCGCTTAAACTCAACTGAAAAGTGAACAAAGGTTTTGAAACGGAACTGAATGTTTGAATTTTTAAAGAGAAAGGGTTGTTTCTGTTGGGCGACCTCTATCGGGCGTCAATTTTAAATAATCTGAAATTAATAATTAAAATGAAGACTTGTATTGTAATGTATTGTAAAATTTTTCATGATATAATAATTTATAAAAAATATTTGAGAATGTAATGTCAATACTTATTGCTAATGATTAGTCATTTGCATAGAATTAGGAGAGTTGAAGAAATAGAATGAGTGAAAACTTAATTAAAGTTAAAAGAGAGTGTCCGAAAAACGCTTCACTGCGTTGATTACATGCAATGCCGAGAAGTCAAATGCATTACAACAATGAGTGTAAAGCATATAAAGGGTTTAAACTACCAACCTCCAGGGGTAGAACAACCAAAGATCTGTTCTTTTCTGGCATTTTATTTTATGATAATATGATAGAGAATAATCATTTATTATTACTGTAAAAATTCCACATTGCTGCAAAATTCTGCATTTCATCTAGGAGAGTTTAAAGATTTCAAACTCTCTCTCCTCATATTATCTCTATGAGTGAAGTGCGTACTTTTATATGCTTTACATTTACCAACTTACAGGCGCCGGACAGACGCTTTGTATAAAAATAATTTTAATGTGAATTGCTCTGAATTTTATTCATTTACAAAAGGCAATGAAAAAGTATTAAAATCTGTGAAATCTAACTAAATTTTAACAAATGAATTAAATATCTACTACATTTTCTCCTTTTCTTTAAAAATTCTACTCCTTTCTACTTTCATTAAGAAACTTTTTAAGCAAATCTACTCCTTTTAATAAAAACCTTCTATTTATTTTTATTATCTAGGTAATTATTATTAGAACATAATTTATTATAAAGTATTTACAACACATTAACAAAACCTTTTTAATCATGTAAGTTTTATTGTAGGTTTGTCGAACTAATTATTTTATTTATAATATAATGTAGCGGTTTGTGACTGAAGAGTCGACAAACGCTAAAATAAGTTAACACCCGAAGAGTTTGGGTTTAAGAAAAGAGTTATTTAAGAAAAAGCGATAAATTTTAAGACAATTTGTGGTAAAAAAGAGATACAAATAGCGGTTAGAGAACAGAAAAACTTTACTAAAAGGGATTTGAATTAATTATCGGTTAAAACGTTAGATAAGTGTTGACTCGTCGAGAGTTAGGCAACGACTGAATTCTCGTTCAATTTGACGACGAAAACGAATGTGTTTACGAAAATATATATTGTGAGGCCTTTATATATGTTAAACCGTATTCAATATCTAGATGATATACACTATGACTTTTAAAGATTTGTAAGATGACGTATATAAAAAAACTTTCATAAATTTAAATACACAATTTTTGTATATTATATACTTCTTTCAAAATATATTTCAAATTCAGTTACATTGTCAATAATCTTGAAAATTAAGATTAATCTAACTGAATTAAATTAATATCAACTAAATTTTTTTATATTGTTAAAAATTAGTTTAAATAAATATTTTTATTTAATTACCTGAAAATTTAATTATGCTACGAATATTTGACTAAAATCAGTTTAATATTTAATCAAAATTTATTTAATTCAAAATTAATTTAAAATACAATATTCAAATATTTAAATTAACTTCATAACTTTAATTAAATTTGCATAATAATAATAACGATATCAATATTAATTATATCGATATCAATAAAATTAATAATACACATATTAATTTTGCAAAACCAGATGCAAAGTCTATGCGCGCCCTCAACTTAACAAAAATTGGAATCCATTTTGACTTACCTTTCAGTCTATTCCTAACCGTCAAACGACTCACATTTAACTAAATATTCTTAAGCCATTCGACTTTTCTCTCAATTCGATCTTTTTAAGACTTTTTAACTTAAATACGAATAAATTGTAATTTATTTTATTCTAAGTCATAATAATTTGTCAATAGGGGTCACACTGTGGTTTCACTCCATTGACAACTGGCGCAGTCTTTAGATACGAACCTTTTGTCTGAGAAACCCTTCGACTGCAATACTCAGACAATGACTTACAACGTCAGTCCACTTTACCACAAATTGGCCGGCTTACGAAAGTCATGAGTGACTCAGTCTTCCACAGACGCAAAAACACTTAGAAATAGGTCACACACAAAAGTTAGAACAAATGTCGCACAAACTCTTATACCCGTTCAGAAGACGGTAACGCCACCGATCCCTCGACAGTTGTCTGAAATAAAGGTAACGACACAGAGATCACTGCCTCGTTCCAAACGACAGGTCAGACCTAATTAACCGATATTCAGGCTTTGCGATAAATTCTGTCCTCAAACGATGAATCGACGAATGGCTGGTTATCTACGAAAGCGTTACCAGAAATTTCACCAAACTGGAGAGGATCGATTCCTTAGCCCGACATATCACTGAAGAGACGACCGTATAGTATGCCAAAGGCCGAATAGCTTCCCTCGAAAGTTGGTACAAATAAAGTCAGTCAATAATAGCTTGCTTCGGAAAACGTTATGGAAATAAATTGGTTGAGGCCTCAGAAGGCCGTCATAAAACTATTTAGTCGGTCGAAGATTATTATCACAAAATGAGGCGTCTTTTGGAAAAGGCCAATATTAACAATGAAGGACAGGTCGCTTTGCTCACTTAAGGAATGCCAGAATCCTATCGTCAGTATATAATGACCTCGTAATCCGCAGGAATGGATCGCTATCGCCGTAGACTTCGAAGAGTGGCGCGCGAAACGCTATGACAGACAAGACCTCAAAGGTAAACTACGATAAGTTGTCTCTCAAAAACACAATCATAAGGAGCAATACTTCAAGACATCAGATGCAGACTATCAGTACAAATACGATAATAAGCCATCGCCAAATCCTTGTCCTGTTTGTTTATTAAAAGGCAAACAAGAAATTCATTGGAAACGTCTCTGCCCTTATCTTACACAACCAAAGACTTTAGCACAAAATACACCAAAGAGTCATTAAGTAATGGACATTTCTCATCGTCAGGCCAAAGTTCTGTTACTTGTTTCGCGAACGTCTCCAAAGATTATATAAATGTTGATGTCCTCATTAACGGACAGTTAGTCAAAGCTTTCTATGAATCCGGTGCAAAGATCACAATAATGTCTTGAGGGCTCGCTCGGTAACTTAAACTGATTCCTGACAACAAATTTGCTATAACCTTCAGTCACGCCGACGTCAAATCTCAATCTTTAGGACTCATCAAACCGATTGTCAAAACTGGTGACAAAACTTTGTCTTTTCCAAACCAAGTCTTGGCTCATTTCTGCAACTACTTTGCTCTAGGAATTGACATTTTGCGAACATTCGGACTAATGGGTGTAAGCAAAGAGAAGACATCAGTCATTGATCTACACGTTCCGTCGATTAATACAGGCGTACCCAAAGATCACACTTTCGAGAAATTAGAAGACAGCTTCGATGTCTTAGTCAAAGACTACACAGATGTCAAACGTGTTCAATACATGACACATAACACTCATATCATTCAATAATCAAAGCCTTTCTATTTGATAACATTCAAATGCACAAATTGGCAAACATTTGCGCAATACTGTAGCTATCGTAGACATAATGGCTCGTCAACAAGAAATAGAGACCTATAAAATAAAGAAAACTATAATTAAAAATGGTTTTATAGTCGTTAATTACAATGGTATCGACAGAATAGTCGTCCCGCCATCGTTAGTGACACGAATAATAAAACATTTCCACCACTACAACAATCATCCGTGTGTTCCGGAGACACAAAAGTTTATCGCCGATCAATACCTTTGGCCAATTCGAGACAGACTTTGCTTCGTATGTCAAGAGATGTCACATTTTTCAGGTCTACAAGACTTCAAATCAACTGATTATAGATGATAGTCAACCATTTGTAAACCAATCGACTCAATGGTCAGGACAAAAACAATCCATACATAAACGCAAGACTGACTCAAGACATGAAAATCATCGTTTGTAGTCATTGATTTCGTAAAGTATAGACCGTCCGATAAACACTCAATTAAAGAAAAACCGAGTTATATCAGACCGCATAATAACTATCAGATGTTAAGACAAGAGACTTATCAAATAATCCAAAAAGGCTTAAAAGACAGTTCATTGATTAAGTTTTACACCAGAAACTCATAACTTCTGTTGCCTTTCAATTGTCGTAAAGAGAGAACTATTAGTCAAAAGTCAAGAAATCGACAAAAAAGAAGTCAAAAACCGATTGTCATCTGAAGACAACTCTTGTTAAGAAACAGTCTATAGCTCTGGCTTTGCAGGCGGGGGAATGTCATTAGATCGCGACTCCGTCGCTCACACGACAAACAGTCTATGCGCGCCCTTAACTTTACATAAATGGAATCCCTTTTAACTCTCCTTTCATTATATTCCTTACCGTCAAACGACTCACATTTAACTAAATATTCTTAAGTCATTCGGCTTTTCTCTAATTTCATTCTTTTGTAGACTTTTTGTCTTAAATACTAATAAATTGTAATTTATTTTATTCTAAGTCATAATAATTTGTCAATAGGGGCCACACTGTGGTTTCACTCTATTGACAATAGTTTAAACCCTTATCCGGTAATTATATTCATAGGTCTCATGTCATGTGTCACAAATAAAGCGGGATTAAGCCTCAGGTTTAGCCAGTCTTCAGTTTTGATTCATTGTCTTTTTATATAAATATACAGAATTACAATACGCTTAAGTTTAGTGGTTAAACCCTTTAATTGTAAAACAAGGTTTGAGGCAAAGCCATTTCAACTACATTTACTTGATTTTATCAGTGAATTAGTGGGCCGGTAGATTGAGTGAAAGTGCCAGTGCCCTGGGTGATAGAGCTGGTAGACTAGGTGAAAGAGATGGTAGAATGGGTGAGAGTAATGGTGGCCTGGGTGAGGGCTTGTAATCTGAGTATAAAGCCTGTGAACTGAGTGAGAAGGCATGTAGAGAGTGAAACTGGCGAGTGGGATGTTGGGCGTAGAGTAGATGATTGCGTCTCTAAAGTGAATATGTGGGCGGGTTGGTTATGTAAGTGTGCTGGCAGAATGTGTGGTTAATTCGGTAGAGTGGAGGGGTAAGTGGGTAGAATAAGTGGATGAGCCTGTAAAGTAGGTTGTTGGGCGTGTAGGATGAGTGAGTGATTCTGAAGAGTGGGTGTTTGGGCTTGAAGATTGGGTAGATAGATTGAAAAATTTTAGGAGCTGCATCCCATGCAAAATGAGGGTGGGGGTAGGTAGAGGTGTGGGTGAAAGGGTGCATAATGGTATACTACATTTTAATATGTAGATGAAGTGAAAAATTTTATTCTCTGCATCCAACTATGTGAATGTATTTCAAAAATTTTATGCACTGTATCCCACTGCGTTGGGTGGCGCCGATGGGTGGGTGTGTGCATAACGATTACATATACTACACTTTACTACGTAAATGTAGTGAAAAACGTGGGTTTACAACTGAGACCTTAAGTATTTTAGTTCAAATATAAAATCATATATTTATCAATCGGGGAAATAATGCATTTGTTTATTATGTGAACAACGTAAGGTTAGAGGGGACGCAGAATAGAGTAGGGGTCAAATCCATTTTTTACACTTTTCAATTGGTTGAGAGCAAATCGTAATGGATTCCTATTCTATTCTGCACCCACTCTAACTTAAGTTGTTCACAAAATATAAACTAACATTAAATTTCAATTTCAGTAATTTAAGAGTTATAGTTTGTAAAGTTGTTAGCTTTGAAACAAAGTGTATATTTTAGAATTTTATGATTTTAATGTTACAGATTATAACATTAATTTACATTTATTTGCAAAACTAAACGTTAATTAATAAATTGGTTTTATTTATATTAAATATTTTAAATTCCAGGCAAAAGTATTTTACAATATTTTACAAATGACGTCAGTCAATGATAGCTTGCTTCGGACACCGTTCTCGGAATACATTGGTTGAGACCGCGCGCGATGACCGAAGCGAGTGATCATTGATTAACGACATTCGTACCAACTGTTGAGCGATGGGATACGATCTCTGAGCCAGAGCAAACCAAACACACGCCTCTTCAGTGATATATCAAGCCAATGAGTCAATCCTCTCCCGGTCGGTGAAACCTCTCGTAACGGTCTCATAGATGACAAGCCATTCGTCGACTGTCATTGATAGACTTTTTCCTGAAAACTTGTCGCAAAGACGTCCTGAATATCGATTAAAAGGACTCTGACCTGTCATTTGATGTGTTTGAGTGATCGGCGGAACAGCCATTTGTGAGTTGTATTCGGTGAGATGAAATGTATTGTACGGATGGCGGCGGTGTCGAGACTCTAAGAGGTGATCCCTGTGTCGTGACATTGATTGCCGATGATTGCTGATGAATCGGTGCCTTACGTGGTGTTTTGACGGGTATCTGAGTTTGTGCGACATTATTGCCATTAATACCAACGTTTGTGAACGATTGGACCAGATTTCGAATAGTTTCTGCGTCTGTTGAAGACTGTGTTACTCTTGAAGAAGCTTTTCGTAAGCGATGATCGGCTAATGTATGGTAAACGCGAGGCTGACGTGGCCTAAGATTGTAAGGCATTGTCTGAGTATTACAGTCGTTATGAGTTTCAGACAAAAAGGTTCGTTTCGTAGGATTGCGCCAAATTGTCAGAAGAGTGACACTAAACGAGTAGTCACTTTAGACAATAACTGAGACTTTGAGTCAAATGAAAAAACAATTTATTTATTATTTAAGACTAAATGTCTGAAATTAAAAAGGAATAAAAGATATAAAAAACTTAGAAATAACTGAAAGGACTGACAGTTAATAATCGAATGAATGAATGTCTTATATATGACTAAAAAGGAAAGAAATAAAGCGAGACATAAGACAATGACTTTAAGGGAGAGCTCGCGATAGGGCTAATGTGTTGGCATCTGACGACAAATGTATTATTCAACTTAAGGTTGGAGGGGATGCAGAATAGAGTAGTGGTTGAATCCATTGTTTACGTTTTCCCATTGGTTGAGAGCAAATCGTAATGTATTCGATCCCTATTCTACTCTGCATCCCCTCTAACCTAAAGTTGTTCACACAATATAAACTTACATTAAATTTAAATAAGTAATTTAAGAGTTATAGTTTGTAAAGTTGTTAGCTTTGAAACAAAGTGTATATTTTAAAATTTTATGATTTTAATATTACAGTTTATAACATTAATTTACATTTATTTGCAAAACTAAACGTTAATTAATAAATTGGTTTTATTTATATTAAATATTTTA
>JAQFZM010000094.1:0-57376 GCA_034695785.1 Galumna obvia
CTAACTTAAACGTAGAAACGTCAGCTTCAGTTTCAGTTTTAACGTTTCTACGTTTAAGTTAGTGGGAGGGGCTTATCTGGTTCGCTCTAAGTTTACCGATGCTTTATATACCTATTAAACTACCAATTTTAATTTGGCGACCATTTTGAAAATACCCCCCCCCCTGTCGCGAGAAAAGTAGTCAAAAATAGCAATACCCCCTGTCAAGTTGACCATGGCCATCCCTGAGTTAGGGTATGGTTAGAGTAAAGTTAGGTTTAATTTAAACTTACAAACAATGAAAAACTTTGGTATTATTAGAGTTTTAAAAAGCAAAACATATAACTATGTAAACAAAACGTCACATTTCATAAGTCTTTAGTGTAGTAGATTTGTTTGTATTAGTAACCGTTTCTATGGATTTGGCCTCTGCTCTAGGGGGTGGTAGGAGGTATTTTTAAAATATACACGCCGGCTCCAACTTTTCTAGGGGGTCTACTGCTCATTTTTTCTTGAGGGTATTTTGCCAATTTTGCTGCTCTAGGGGTATTCCGGAAAAACTCCTTTTGGCCATCCCTGTAAAACTTTTTTTTTTGGTATAACCAAAATTAAAATTAGTTGTAATAAAAAGTTAAAACACAAAACCAATTCCAATGAGTAGTGACTATTCACTAGTGCTTAAAACAAATACAATTTATATATTTTGTATTTGCATTGAATTCAATCAGAAATCATTAAATATGTATTTTATAGAAATGAAAAAATAGTGACCTTAATGAAATTTAATGAATTTCTCTATTATTCAATACAAATGTGAATCTTAATATGACTTCCAATTTTAAATACATTAAATAAAGATTGTAACTGACTTTACTTAAAATTTACAAATACTATTTCAGAGACTTTTCGAGGGCTTATAGTCGACTAAAAGTCAACCCTCTATTTAATGTATTTGTTTCAAGGAAATCTCAATCATTAGAAAGTTATTGAAGTCAATGTTAAAACTTTTAACATAAAACCACTCAATTTAAAAATATTTATCAACCAATTAATCATTAATTAATAACTTATTAATGGAATACATATATAATTTATTAAAAGTTGCATCAATACTAAATTTAACTAAATTTAACTAAATATTTTAAAATCAAATTCAAAGAAATATGTTTTTAGGCAAAAGTTGGCACTTCTTTAGAAGAGGACAGAAAGAGGTAACAAATTATGTCTGAAAATTATTTTTCAAAATTTGTGAATTTCGTGGTTTAGACTTACTATTATTCGGGAAGAAATTGGTTGGGATAACATTCTTATGGTTGACGCCAATCAGAAATGGGATGTAAATGAAGCCATTGATTGGATGAAACAATTGACTGACTTTAAACTCTTGTGGATCGAAGAACCCACTTCTCCCGACGATGTGTTGGGTCACTCCACCATCTCTGAGGTTTAAATCAATCTTTAAATTTATGGCTAATATTTTGACATTTTTAGGCTTTAAAGCCCTATGGAATAGGAGTGGCCACTGGAGAGCAGTGCCAAAATAGAGTACTATTTAAGCAATTCCTTCAGGCAAAAGGACTCCAATTCTGTCAAATAGATTCTTGTCGTTTGGGAGGAGTCAATGAAATTCTTTCAATTATATTAATGGCCCATAAATTTGGGGGTAATTTTTCTTTAGAAAATAATAATTTGAATTATAATTAATTTATATATCGATATAAAATCAGTGCCGGTGTGTCCGCACGCGGGAGGAGTAGGTCTTTGTGAGTATGTCCAACACTTATCAATGTGGGACTTCATAGCTGTCAGCGGATCAATGGATAATCGAATGACTGAATACGTACATCACTTATCAGAACACTTCACTTTTCCTGCTTTAGCCAAAAGGGGCCGATATTTGGCGCCACAGAACCCGGGCTATGGCTGTCAAATAAAAAACGATTCACTCGATTATTATGAGTTCCCAAATGGAACGTATTGGCGAACAAAACAATAATTGAATTAAATGTAATAAATATAAAAAATTTATTATTAAAATTTAATCACTAATGAAAGAAATGGCTTTAATTGCTTCCATCACTTTTTGTAACTCGAGTTCGAGCTGTCGAAGTCTTTCGGTGTTTGCAGTCCTTACTTCAATCGGAACCTTTTCATTATAATCTGATGCTTCAGTAGAAGCCCTCAATTTATTGAGAGGTCCATCAATTTTTTCGCGTTTCGTTTCAAGTCTTTCAATTTCTTTCTTAACATCAATAAAACCTTTAAGAAGAAGATATGCCTCACAGGTATCAGAAATAGGAATCATAGCACAGCCCTCAGGAACTGATGAACTACTGCTCACAATTTCTATTGAGGCCGAACTCGTTAACACCTAAATAGAAATCATTAGTTATCTATATTTGAATAGTAAAGGAACTGACTTTAATACAATCTACGAATGGACTCATTCTGTTTTCAGTATCGGTTCCATCAAATTTGAGATAAAGATTGACCCGAGTTTTGGCCAAATTATATTCTGATCGAAGAGACCTGACGTTATGAATGATATTCTGCATAAACGAAACATCACTTTCCAATTGTTCATCTCTTTTCCACTTAAACTGATCCGCTTCTGGATAAGGAGTCACTGAAATACTGGGCGGTTCCCGATCTGTTCTACGCGGAAGTCTTTGGTACAACTCTTCTGTAATAAATGGCATAAACGGATGCAAAAGACGTAGTCCTACGTCAACACATGTATAAAGAGTTTGTTTGCAGGCGTTTATAGCATTCGGATCATTGCTTTGGAGAACAGGTTTAATGGCTTCCAAGTAATGATCACATAATTGGTATAACCAAAAGTGATAGCAAGCGTTAGTGCTCTGCGGGAAATCATAGGCCTCAAAACCATTATTAGATGAATCGGTAGCCGTATATAAACAGCTAAGAATCCATAAATCATTTTTCGACTCATTTTCGGTTAAATTATTGGTCGGATTCGGAACGAATTCTGAGCCCAAAGTCATTAAAGTGAATTTAATGGCATTCCATAACTTATTACAGAAATGTCGGTAACCCTCAACACGTTTTATGTCCAAATTGATGTCTCTCCCTTGAGTAGAATACGCACACAATGCAAATCTCATGGCATCGGTTCCGCACTCAGGAATGCCATTCGGAAAGTCAGCCTTTTGTCCGGCTTTAGCCCTATCGATCTCTTTGGGGTCCAAATTAGAGTTATATAGAGTTTGGTTCAAACCTTCGAGTGAAATGCCATTAATCACATCGATTGGGTCGATCACATTTCCCAAGGATTTGGTCATTTTCCTTCCGTGTGCGTCACGTATTATAGAATGTAAATAGATTTCTTTGAAGGGAAGGCTTCCCATTAGTTGCAAACCCAACATAACCATTCTGGCCACCCAAAAAAATATGATGTCGTGACCCGTCTCAAGAAGAGTTCCCGGATAGAACTGTTGCAAGTCTTGGGTCTTTTCTGGCCAACCGAATATAGCAAAAGGAAAGAGTCCGGATGAAAACCATGTGTCCAAAACGTCTTCGTCTTGAGTTAGTTCTATATTTTCAGGCGATGTTTGCAAAGTTTTGGCGGCTTTAAGTCGTGCCTCTTCTTCAGTTCGACCACTAATCCAGTGGTCATCGCTTTCAGATTTATTTTCAGGTGTTTGACCCTTAACTTTAGCGAAATAAATAGGAATTCTATGGCCCCACCAGTTTTGACGTGATATACACCAGTCCCTAATGTTGTCTAACCAATGATACCAAATCTTTTCGTGCATTTCGGGTATTATTTTGAGTTCTCCATTCCTGACGGCATCGGCGGCCCGTTTAGCCATATGTTGGCATTTGACGTACCACTGATACTTAATTAAGGGTTCGATTATGTCTTTACTTCGCTCACAAATGGGAACAGCCATTGGATTGTCAACACATCCTTTATATAAACCCTTGTGTTTAAGTGCTTCCAAAACAGCTTTTCGAGCATCAAATCTCTTCTGTCCACTGAATTGTCCGCATCCGTCACCGATTAAACCCGAATCTGTTATGATATTAATAAAGGGAAGATTATGTCTTTTCCCCAATTCATAATCGTTTGGGTCGTGCGCTGGAGTTATTTTAACGGCTCCCGTTCCGAAAGACATATCCACGTATTGGTCACAAATGATTGGCATTTTTCGATCCAAAAATGGGTGAATTATATGCTTTCCGTGAAGATGTTTATAGCGGTCATCATTTGGATGGACAGCCACTGCAGTGTCGCCTAACATTGTTTCAATTCGAGTGGTGGCCACAACTATTTCCTGGTCTTCACTGCCGTCAACTTTATAGGCAAAGTTATGCAAAACTCCGAACTCAATCTTTTCGTCATAATTTGGAACAGAAAGGAATGTACGGCCCGTTAACTCGATTTTGTTTACTTCAATATCAGAAATGGCAGAGCGTAGAGTACAGGACCAGTTGACTAAACGATTGCATCGATATATCAATCCTTGTTCATGAAGTGCTACAAATGCTTCGGTCACTGCTCTACACATTTTAGGATCCATTGTAAACGTGGCGCGACTCCAGTCCACTGAAACACCTAATCTTCTCAATTGTTGGTAAATGCGATCTCCCTTTTCATTCTTCCATTTCCAGACTTCTTCAACAAACTTATCCCGACCCAAATCATGTCGAGTCAATTGACTTTCGCGCCATAATTTGCGTTCGACAACAATTTGTGTGGAAATGCCCGCGTGATCACAGCCAGGGTTCCACAAAGTGGTCTTCCCTTTCATTCTGTTCCAACGCGTGACAGAGTCTTCAATAGCATTAGTCAGTGCGTGACCCAAATGGAGAACTCCGGTCACATTTGGAGGCGGTATAACCATAACAAACTTTCCTTTGGGATTGTCTTCAGTCAAATCATTCCTTCCGTATTCAGGTTTGAAGAAACCCATGGCTTCCCACCACTCATACCAAACACTTTCCACATATTTGGGTGAATATGAGTCCGGCATTGGATCAGAGGTCACATCTTTTTTATGCCCCCATTTTATAATTCTGTCATAAGTAATGATTGACTTCTTTTCCTTTTTCTCCTTCTTTTTGGAATCAATGGAATCACTCTTTTCTTTGGTTTCATTAATTAGTTTAAGTTTAAGTTGTTTGTCATTGAACTTGGACAATTTGGCCAACTTTGCTGCCTCTTTCTTCAATTCCTTATCACTCTTTTGTTTCACTTCTCCTCCATTTGCTGTCGACTGATCGCCACTCGGGTTAACATCTGATTGATTAACCATTTTGTTGATAATCACAATAAAAACTGGTTTCTTATGTTAGAGAAGTGGTGTCTTTTAAACCATAAACAGAGCAAATGATCGCAACGTGTAGTGAATGTGTCGTCAGAAATGTATTCAAATGTAAATGTAGTGCAAACTCTTTACTCACTCTTTAGTCCCATTCCTTCACTCATTTCCCAATCATTTCAACACTACTTTACGTCACAAATCATATCAAAAACAACGTAAGGTTTTATCTCTTTTAATAAAAAGATATCAAATCTTTTTTAAATCATTTCTTTTATTCAAAATTAATCCATAAATCAGTCGATAATAAAAAAATTATTTTTTTATATTTAAAATTTAAAACAAAAAAATCAATTTCTTATGGATTAATATTTTTTCTGTTTTTTGCATTTAAATAGTCTTTCAATTAATGAAATTTTAAAGAGATTTATGTCATATCTTTAATCCAACACTAAATTTAAAGACTAAATTTATGTCTTAATTGAAACAAAATTCAGATAATTTTTTTTAATTTAAATAATAATAATTATTATAATTATTATTTAAATTAAAATTATATGAATTGAAAGAAAACTTTAGAACTAATTTATAGTTAAGACTCGACTCAAGAGATGGCATTCATTCATTGCATTGCATTCATTATAATCTCAGAGTTCAATACTTTTAGGTTCGAAATTTGAATTTAATTCTATTCATAGGTTTTAAAGAATTAATCGATTTATGAATAATTAGTGAATAATATAATACTTTTATAAAATTATTTACTTTTTTTGGTGGAAAAGACTTCTTTGTGTCGTAAGAAATGTCAGACATATATTCTTTTCGACAATTATTCTCTCAAATGAGTTCAACACAGAATTCAAGATATAATGAAGAGACAGAAGAGACCGAAGAGACCGAAAAGAGCGAAGAGAAGAGTAATTGCGAAGTATTTGAAGTGAAGGCAACGGATGGCACTCATCTCATAAGTGTTTCAGAGTTACCTCAACGGTATAGAAATGTATTTATAAATCGTTTTCCATATTTCAATTGTGTCCAGTCAAAAGTGTTTGAAGATGTTTTCCATTCAAACAAATCAATCGGTAATTCATTTGTATTTTTAATAAAATTATAATTAATTGTTTGAATAAGTGTTGTGCGCACCGACCAGTTCTGGCAAAACAGTGGTATTAGAGTTGGCTATTATTAAGAAAATGAAAGATTTGGAGGACTCTAATGAAGAGTTAAATTGTCTGAAGTGTGTATATATGGCTCCACTCAAGAAACTCGTCGACGAAAAGTTTAATGAATTTAAGAGTTCTTTTGAAAGATTTGGTTTGAAATGTATTCAATTTACCGGAGACTCAGATATGGAAGACTATTCAGAGCTAATGAACGCCAATATAGTGTTGACGACACCCGAAAAGTGGGATTCAATGGTTAGAGCGAATCAAAACAATGCACTGATTCGAAGCATTCAAGTGATGCTAATCGACGAAATCCATTCAATTGGTGACGACCAAAGAGGAGCCACAATGGAAGCTGTTATCAGTCGAATGAGAACTTTACGTTCTGTTCAAATCAAAACCAGTGGTGCCGACAAAATACGTTTTATAGCGGTTTCGGCGACCGCTCCCAATGTGGACGATATCGCGCAGTGGTTGGAATCAACGGACTCTATTGGATACAATTTCTCTGAGTCTTATAGACCCGTTCGTATTCAAACCATTGTTTATGGCTATAACTGTTCCAAAGATGTGTCGGACTTTAAATTTGACATAAATTTGAACTATAGATTAGATTCAGTTATTAAAAGTCATTGCGATTCTAAACCTGCGCTCATATTCTGTTCGACACGAAAATCAGTTGAAATGACGGCTAAAACTCTCTTTAATTTCGGAAAAAATTATTTCAATACTTGGAAACAAAAATCATTATTAGAGACAAATCTGAGAAAGTGTGACATCAAAGATAAAAAGTTAAAGACTTATATCAGAGGAGGTATAGCTTATCATCACTCAGGTCTCGATCGGAGAGACAAACAGACGATTGAAGGACTGTTTACCGATTCTTTATTACCAATCCTTATATCGACGACAACACTTTCAATGGGAGTCAACCTTCCGGCACATTTGGTCATCATTAAGAATACCACTCAATTCGAGTGCAATGGAGTGGTTCGTGAATATCCAGAAACTCTTATAATGCAAATGATAGGACGGGCGGGAAGACCCCAATTCGACAAAACTGCTATCGCTGTTATTATGACTAAAAATGAAAAAAGAACTAAATATGAATTGCTTTCAAACGGAACCCAAATCGTTGAAAGTAAACTCCATAAACATTTGACCGAACACTTGAACGCAGAGATAGCTCTTCGAACGGTCACTTCCATTGATATCGCCGTCGATTGGATTCGTTCGACATTTCTTTACATACGTTTACTTAAAAACTCGAAAATTTACTCAAATAGTATTCCAATTAATAACATCGAACAGGGATTACAAATCGGTCGCGAGTGGTGTCACAATGAGTTAACTAAACTCAGAAACAATGAAATGATAGTAACAGATGACTCATTCTCTCAGATCTCTTCGACAGCTTTGGGTCGTTTTATGGCCAGAAATTACATTTCATTCGAAACAATGAAAAAGTTTTGTCAAATTATTGCTCAAAATTTAGAGCTCAAAGATATAATCGAAAAGATATCAAAATGTGAGGAATTGACTCAAGAAATACAAATAAGAGTTTCGGATAAGAAAATTCTTAACGAATTGAATCAAAAACACATTCGATTTCCAATCGATGGAAAAATAAAGAGTTCAGACATGAAAATCAATTGTTTGATTCAAACAACTTTTGACTCCGAAGTCTCTAATATTAATGACAATACTTTGATTCAGGAATCTATTCGTATCATACGAACAGCTCAGAGACTAAGCAAATGTCTCTCTGATATCATTTATTTTAAAACAGAACAAAATCAATCGAAAATCCATTTAAATACTCTCTTAAATGTTCTGATTTTAAGCAAATGTTTTAAAGCAAAGCTATGGCCCGACTCTAAGCAAATAACAAAACAATTCAATAGAATCGGTGATAGAATTTCGAAAAAAATATCGGATAAATTTGGATCTTTTAAACAATTAAGAGAAGGAAATCCTAGAGATATCGAGTTTAGGGCAGAAAGAAAAGCACCCTTTGGTACACAACTAATCGATTGGGTATTTCTTATTTTTATAATTACTTTTAATTTCAGTTTTTTTATTATAATTTTTGAATCAAAGGTCAAACGTTTGCCGTTTTATTCTCTTAAAATAAGTCAAACCAAAGAACTCAAGAGAAAAGAGTCGACAATAAGAATAAGAATAAAAATTGAGAATTTTTCAGAATTGGAAGTATTAAAACCCCTCTACAAAAACCATTCCTTTTTCTTAGTAGTCGGCGATGAAACCAATCAATTGTTTTATTGCCAACAATTGTTTGACTTAAAACTACTTAAAAATAATGGCTATTATGAGACTAAGGATATCATAATTGAGAGAAACGACAGAAGTGGTTATGTTTGTGCAAAACTGATTAGCGATTCATTGGTAGGTCTGGACGTCGAGTGCAGGCTATCACTTGTGTTTGCAGCTGACACTAACGTAACAACACCTGAACTGATTGCGACCAACAACTGCTCTATTGCTTTCTCAGGCGACTCGTGTGAACTAAACTCGAGGTCTGATCCCAATGAGAGCTGTCAACACAAATGCTTAAATAAAATGAGTTGTCTTCACAAATGTTGTAAAAAGAGTTTAAATCCAGAAAAAAACAAAACACAAAAACAGGTATTCATTTAAATTAAGAATTAATTAAAGTTTTAATTAAAAATAATTATTGAAATATAGACCACAAAAAATAAAAAGCAATCAAATGAAGAACAGAATAATTCCAAAAAATTAAAGTCAAATAAAAACAGTACTCAAACAAATTTAATGGATTGGATTCAAAAATTACCCAAAAATAACACTAATGTTAACACAGAAACTAAGACTCAAACCAATGTTCGAATAGTAAATCATAATTTTGACAAAAAGTATTCAGAAATTGAAGACATTCCAAATGAAGACTACTTCCAATTCTCCGATTTTAGTTTTGATGATAACAATTGTGACAAAATTGTCAATAATTTCAATGATATCAATGATGTCAATGATGTCAATGATGTCAAAGAAGACGATATTTTTGATGAAGAATTCGATAAAATGTTTGAAGAAAATGATTTCATTTCGGAAGACTTTCAGGAATTTTATCCAAAAAATAATGATTTTATTGTTGGCACTACAACTGACTGTCAAATATGTGAGTACTCGCCAACAAATGAGCCCTTTTCTGAATTTTCGCCCACAAAACAAATCGAAGGAAAGAAATTCTTTTTTTATAAGAGATTTAATTAAATTATTTCCTAAAACTTTTTTTTATGAAATCTATTTAATTGTTTGAGTTCACTATCGATAAAATTTTTGTTAATAACTTATAATTAATTTATGAGATTTTGTTTAATAAAATATTAAAATTAAAATGAAATCATTAAATGAGTGGACTATTGATCGATAGACTAATCAAAACAAATCAAAGCCATAGAATAGATGAGTTTCGACTCATCTCTTTTGTGATGCATTATATTCATAGCATTTATTATGAGACCAATGATTCCAATATCGTTATTGACTTATTCTGTGCACAGCTTTCTCTGTGAAGCCGCCGCTGTTATCACTGCTTCAATGGAAGCAAAAAATAGGATGACTTTCGGTTATTTCTCTTTTAGTCATTGATTTTCTTTCATCAAAACATAGAGTTATAAAACCTCTAAAGAGTTATTCTTTTAATTTTATTTTATAAGGATTTTCTAAAATCTTTAAAACATAAACTATTTTTAAAATAATTAAATAAAATATTTATTTAAAGTTTTATTATATAACCGAAAACGAAATGTTTCTCTGAATTAATATAATGTCAACGAAATGTAGACTCACTCAATGATAATGAAACGGGGATTGAAAGTCCTGTGGGGGCCGACACACAGATGCCACTAAATTAGACGAGAGATACAGATGTGGACATTAGTTCTCTTATCTAACCTATAGATAACCCAATACTACAATAGAATAGTCTAATCAATAATAGGTGTTAATCAGTTATCAATATTTCACTCAAAATTCAACAAAAATTCAATTCTTTACTATATTTTGTAAATAATTTTTAAAAATAAAACAAATTTCAGAATTTTCTTAGAAAACAAAATATCGATTTAATGTTAATTTAGGCAAAACTTGAGGTTCACTTATATTTTGTCCGTTTTTTTATTATAATAATAATAAAGTGAAGAGTAGGGCAAAGGACGGCAATGAAGGCCTTCTCATTGTCTGTGTATGTATTTGTCTGTTTTGGAAAAACTTCTTTTTCTACATAACTCTGAGGTTTGTATTTCTCTTCTAAAACATATTTCAAAGAAAGGAGAGGAAAGGGAGTCATCGTTTGTGGGCTCGAGTGCAGGTGTGCTCTCAGTTGTAGGGATTATATGCAGAGAAGCGAAAAAGTGTATTATATAACCGATAAAGCATTTGAATTACACACAACACAACTCTCATTGGAATTTGTTTCCAAAATGAAGAAATGCTTTTGAAAACAACTCTAAACTTACAGATGTGTCGACTGAGGAACTACTGATTCACATCTGTATAGACTTTACACGAAATATTCGAAAATCAAATTATTTGTGACATTAAAAGCATTGAAAAAGTTTTGATTCATTTCGTGATTTAATTTTTATTTATCGCCAAAAATGTGCAAAAGATATCATTTTATAATAACTATTGAAATCTAGTTTTCAAAACCGATTCGTATATTAAACGAATAGAATGTGATGACCATTGATATGACCACTGATATGACCACTGATATGACCACTTGTTATACAAATTTAAATTAAAACTTCATTTTTAAGACTGTATTCTCTTTGAAATCAATACTTAGATTATTGAGTAATCAATACTCTAAAAGTTTTGGACGAAAATAAAATAGAATAAGAACTAGTTATTAGATGAAAAATATCAAGATCATTTTCTAAGAATGCTAATATTGAGGATATATTTTTTAAATTAGAAAAGAGTATAGATTAAAAGAGTTGGCCCCCAATTGCCTCCCTGTGCACATGTCTGGAATAAATTATTTTTAGGAAAACGATTTCCAAAAGCCATACGTGACATATAGTAGTGAAGAGTAGAGTGGAGTGGAGTTCAGTGCAGGTGTGCAGTCATTAGAGATGCACTTTTGTTATGCTCTGATACAACGCTTATCAATTAAATTAATGACTATTCGTTTCGCTTTTTAGTTGTTATTAAATGACAGGTGCGCTACGAATACTTAATCCTAAGTAATAATAATACTAATAATATGTATATCTTTACTATTTTAGTCTCAATTCTTGAACTTTCCTTTGAAGTAAAGCCTTAAGAAGTTCTTAATCTACAGCTAAATGTAACTTAACTTTTCTTTAATCAATGAGAGAAAACTGAGTTTTTGCACTGAATTTGAAGAGAGACTCAGTATATAAGCATTAGTTGACTACAGTATTACACCCGAGAGTTGAAAGATATGCAGTTCGTTCCCATTTATCCTGTTTTGATCCTAAATAAAGAAGTGCTGCATCTCTGGTATCTCCGCTCGTTTCCATAGCGACAAACTATTTATGATGTGATGTATCTCTCAATGTCTGAATACTGCCGTTATCTCTGCTTTTCTCCACTTTTGCCTCTCCTCAAGAACCGACTCTTTCTCATAACATTTCACTATCGATGAAATCATTTTCATTTCAAACGACATTTTTATGGCGAACTTCACTATTATTTGAAATTTCATTCCTATTGTTGTTTAATAGAACTCTAAAACCATTTTAAGCTCAGAATAGGATATATTTGCGATAGAATTAGAATAAACTCTTTAATACTTTTCCGGGATTTTAACTAATATTAAATTATTATTGATTTAAATCTTATTATTTGGGTTTAAGATTGGAATTAATAATGAATTCTTGGAATTAATAAATAAATTAATTATTAATTTTTATGTTTTATAAAAAATTCAATTTTTTAATACTAAGGTTTCAATTCTTTAAAAATGTTCGACAAATATAATACACAAAATTAATTTTTTGGGAACAAATATGAGAATTGAGGGCAGCAGCAGAAACAGGAGCAGCTAGATCATTTCAATAAGCAAATTTTATAGCACTGATTCGTCACATTCCAGGCATTGAATCGCTGAAAATGCCATTAAATTAAATTGTTTTGTAGTCGAGGAAAAGACAATCAGTTGGGAAACGATAATAATATTGAATAAAAGCTATGAATTGTGAGAAAATTAAATAAAGCGATGTTTTTGAGTCCAAATTTCAATAATAAACAAAAAGAATGGAACCGTCAAATGACTATTTATCAGAAATTCGTTTCAATTGATAAGAAACTGAAGAGCTTTTATGACACTTTTGTTGAGAGTTATGCTTTAAAGCGGTAGTCATATATCGATAGACTAGAATTGTTTTTCCAGATTATATACCATTTTATCCGTTTTCTTATATTAACTGTTATTCTAAAAGCATTCGTCCTTTAAATTATTGAACACAAAGTATGAATGGATGGGAATAACATGACTCTAAACCTAGACTTAAGTCCTCCAAAATGACCCGAAATGAGAAGATATCGACTTTCAAAGCAAAACAAATGGAAAAGTTTTGTGTAAACGACTGATCTCTGATAAGCCCACAATATATACAGTTATTTCTAAAAGTCTTTTCTTTATCTAAAGGCCATAAAAATGAGTAATAAATTATTACTAATAATTATTACTAAATAATATAATTACTAATAAATTATTACTAATAATTGATTATTCATTTGAATCAAAATATTGTTTGTGATATAAATGATAATATAATTATAATATTATGTCAAATCTTTTATTATAATCATTTTCTTTTGTATTTTAATCAAATTTCTGTCGACAACTATTTTAAACGAATTTTAGATAAATTATTTGAAATGTTTTGTGAATTTCCTGAACTGAGTCTGTATTTATAAAATTATTTCTTAATTTCCAGATTTGTTTCACTTAATATAATAATTGTATTATCAGATGTTTTACTAGAATAGAATAGTCGTCTCATTTGATGCACTTTTGTATTTGAGTGGAATAAAAAGGGGGACACATGTGTTGGGCGGCACTCAGATCCACAAAAAAAATCTAATAATCAAATACTAATGGTTTGGTACAAATGGTGACTAACTTACGGACTGAAGGTTTTTTGAATGAATTGATGCGAAATAATTAAATCCACTCTAAATAAGGAATCGCTGGAACTCCGATACGCAATGATTGGAGCGATGTTTTCAACGCTCAGACATCACATATTCTGTCGCATTGACTGCTTTTCTGTCAAAGTTTCTAAGGCTGTGCATCGCATCCATTATCATATCACTCGTCGTTCAAAGTATTGATCGCTTTTAATGATGTGAACACATCTACGGATAAATTTATATTATTTATGTCTCAAAACAGAAGAGATTTTTATCTCTTAAGAGACTAACAATTGATTGCATGCATTTAATATAAGCTTTTATTTGCATATCATTTGTATTGTCTTTTCATTTATTTGATGACAATTTCGCATCTGATGAGCAAATGTGTCTGACATCGGACCTACACATCACCGACTGTGCCCTTAATCAGGTTAAACCCAATGGGGAGACCAGTTGGCCGTCGCTTCATCTAATCATATGAATGCGACCAAATGTGCATCAAATGCCTCCTCTATTGCAGTTCAATCTTAATAAGTAGAGTATATGCAAAATGTATGTATTGGCCATCTGTGCCATTAAGCTCTGGTTATCACATATTGGAAAAGACTGGGATCTCAAATGATTGCCACATAATCAGTGATCGACTCATACAAACAGTTTCTCAGAGGAGTGCAAACATTTGTTTGTATGCATTTGGAGCACATGTATGGATGTATGTATGGATGTATGTATGGATGTATCATAAAAGTTAAGGTTAGCCAAAGACTAACAATGAATGACATATCTTCAGCGCATTGCGATCATCGGTGCAAAGGTTTACAAACAGTAAATTTAGAAATAGAACTGCACTAAACATATGTCTTATGAACCAAAGGCTAAGAATAAGCGTCTCTTATAATCTTTGACTCTTTTAGCGAATAAACAAAATTTTAAATATTTTTGTCAACACTTCGAACACAAAATCAATTCTTTAAATAAATTTTAAGGAATGAAAACTCGTTTTATAACTTAAGATATCGCTTTTCATTGCTATTCATTTAGTGACCCCTCTCTTACATAATGTCATACAAAACAATTCTTTAAAGAATGTGCGTCAGAGCTGACCAAAACTCTGTTAGAACTTATTTGTGAATCATTGGGTCAGTTCTTATTTATTTGATCGCCCGCTGACTAAACACTCTCTGATTCAAAGAAAATGTCTAAACATATCATTTGTGTTTACAAATACAAATACGAGGAAATCATTTCAATTCACTTTAAAAATCAAATTTAAATGAAATCAAACTTTTCTATAAATAATTAAATATTTGACATTTCATTACTTTTGTTTCAAATTAAAAACTTTTCAATAATTTGTTGAGTTCCGTATTTTCGAGAAATACATGTATGGCTACAATTTTGATCAGAAACGAGAAATGAAATTATGAGACGAGATCTCGACTTCTGGTACTGACTTCTAATAATTTTACTGAAAATCCTTAATTAAAGGCAATTTTAGGACTTAAATGACTCAAATGTAGGAACCCTTTTGAATGTATTTAATAAAGTGTGATCTCATCGACTATTATAATAATGTGGAAACACATGAATTTCATAGCTTTACTCAAATAAATGAGTAATCAATTACTGATTAATCTTTAATAAATTAAACAAACATTTGTGCAAAATATGAATGAATTTCAAAAATAAATTGAATTATATTTTGATTATTATTTCAATGTTTTATCAAATGTAAAGAAATTTGATTTTATAAAAATTAAGAGAATATTCTTATGTATTATTAATTAAGAAAACAAATGAAAAAATCTTATTTAGTATATGAGTCGAGTATGCAATCAATAATTGAGAAAATAATTGCAAATAAGGGGACAAAAATCCGATTCTCTCAACAGAGTTGGAGTTGAGGTCGAGACCAGTTTTCGAAACAATTGCATTATTATCTGGAATGAGTCACATATACGACACGTGCGTTGGCATCCGCACAGCACTCGTATGGCATTTGGACTCCGGGCAAAAATGCACTCGACTTATATAAAATGCAATATTGAATGAAATACTCTTTATATACGACACGCGACTTGTTTTGATGAAAAGTACCATATTGTCAGTCCTGACCAGAGACCAGAGTCTTGTCGTGGGAATTCAACGAACACTTATTCTCATCGAAAGGCAACTCTAATAAACTTAAAGCCGATCCCAAATATATCATACATTTTATTCATAAGTCCTTTCATTACCACAGAATTAATGTTTGCTTTGAATGGCTATTATTGAAAGCATAGTCTCTGATATACAGCTGCCCTTATTGTCAGTACTGCCGGTACTGCGCTTTCCATGACTTACAACTATTCAATCGACTAATATTTAGTCCTAAACTTTATTCGACACATTCGGTGGTAATAATAAGTTAAAAATCATTTACTCATACATTAAGTGTAAGAATTGTTTAAATTTTGTCAAAAAAAAGTTAAAGAAGACATCACTCGCTGAGAGTAGGCATACGTTTGTCTTATAAAAAGGTCTAAAAGAGATTTCGATTATTTTTGGACTCAAAATTTAAGTCTCATATAATGTTTTAGTGTTTTAGTCTTCCAAAGGAAAGACATTTTAAGTAAATATGAGTAAAAAGTGAAGTCATATCCATTACATTGAATTTAATAATAATTAGCGATCGATTTGGCGACCCTTTCATTGGTGTTGTCATTGAATACAAACGTAGAGCCCATCCTTTTGTCGATTAATTTTTCCGCAAATTATCGTTAAAAACGAGAAGAATAGAGTAGTGAACACATGGAGAGCAGGTTTTCGATGATTGCATTCAATTAGATTAAAATAAACCCAAAGCTTATGAATATAAATATGTGAAAAAGGTGTACAGTCTATTCCCGTGAGACAGTTCCGCCCGTCCATTACATGATTGGTTGTAACATATGGTGACGAGCCGTCAGTTTCCAAGAGCAACATCATTCAATAGCATTGAAGAGCATTGAAGAGCACTGAACAATATCGGCAAAGACTGGAATACAGTCTAACCTCCAAATGCCGACAACACATCTGCGGCTCTTCTGTTGAGCACTCGTTTGACTCGTGTTTAACATTTCATTCATTTTGATTTTATCTATTTTTTTAAATTTATTTCTCAGAAATAAATTTTTAAAAATTAATTCAATACTTTTTTAGAGAAATTCTTTTTAATTTAAGCTATAATTTATGGCCAAAAGATTTAATTTTTTTTTTCTTGAATTAGAAAAGTATCGATAATTTTAATTCTGTTTCATATAATTTGATTACTAATCGCTATTTACTATACTTTGGATTTAACTGACGAATCACTAATTAATACAAAAACAGAAAAAAGAATTTTATAAAAGGATTAATAACTCAATTCTTAGAAAAAAAAAGTGATTAACGGTTAACCAAAGACTTAATTTGAAATCCATATCCTTTATCGAGATTACAATTTTAGACGATTACTAATAACACAGAAATGTTGATTTGTAAGTGAGCAATGTCATATTGTCATATTGTCATATTTAAATGACTCAATAGATAGAAATACAGGTTTTGTTTACTAGAATAAAATCCTAAAGATTTTTGAATTTATATTTAATTAAATAATTAAATATAAATTCGTATTAAAAAACACTAATAAGTGAATCATTTTTAGTTAAAGTAAGTGTTAGTTCACAATTGAGTGCATTTATTGTCAATTTGGAGCAAAAAAACCAGCATTTGTCAGATTGAGCTCAAGAACATCTGGGGTTATGGTTCTGGCTTTGGATCCCTGTCCACAGCTGTGCTCAGGAACTCAGATTCATAGGAAGCAAACGTTAAAATATTTATTGTTCACCAAAATATGAGCTCAAATGTGAGCCTTTATATAATATGTATAATAATGTGTAAGAAAGAGTCGGATCCGATTACTTGAAATGCAGTTCACATCAAAGACTACTTTGAATATCACAATAAGACTCACAACTCATTACTTATACGTCAAGTCTTAAGAATTAGAAATATATTTTGAAAATCTGTTTCCGTTTATATAAGACTTGAATTTTTCTTAAGTAATGATTGCTTTTAATTAAATTGAATTTCCATTCAATTGAGTCAATCATTACTTAATTGTATAGATTGTGGTCACGAAAGGCTATCAAAGGAGAGGCAGATTTGATGAGGAAATTGAAGAATAATAGCATTTTAGACGAATTAAAATAAATTGAGTTTTAAATGAATTAATTTTTGGGTTTATTGGTATTCACTGCGAAAGTCATTTAATACAAAACAAAAATAAAAATCGAAATATAAATCATTAAAACATTGATAACATTCTCTTCAATATATTTACAAATTTATTATTAAATAATTGTTTTCTTTACTTAAATTAAACGAAAAACAAATCAGAAAAATATCTGAAATCAAAGTTCTTGTAATCTGTTCTTCGGTACCAAATATTAGGACATCGATTGTACTCTAAATTGAGATAAGACTTCTTCTTCTATTCAAAGACATTGTTTACATACAATTCACTGAAACCTTTGAAACCAAACAATAATTTGTTTTAATATATATTTTGTTTAAAAAATAATCAAAAACTATGCGATGAAGGGATGACTCGAATGATTCATTTGTTCTTCACTTGTCTTCACTTCTAAGAGGAATACTTTATAGCGAGCGGTTGTCTAAGACTTGTCGAAGACGTGGGACTCGAGTTATTTAATGGTTGACATATGGATTGCGGATGTGATTCGAGGGCCAGTTGTAAGTCAAAGATATAATCGATTACATACTGAATGATCTCAAGTCTGGACACCTTCTTATGGCGCGGAATATTTGGAACCAATTCTTTGAGTTTTGCTAAAAGCGATTGCATTTCATCGTTGGATACATTGCTATCGATTTTGTGAGTCGTCGTCGACTTCTTTACTTTATTCGTTGAAATACTCTTCGCGGGCGGAAAACCATTTGATTCAGACATTGAACTGTTGTTCGACTCTTCGCGAGACATCATATCTTTGTTGCAAATTTTGGTCATTTTTTAAGACAATTATAGTTCAGTTAAGTATATCCCTTGAAATGTGGCCACGAATTAAGTATCGCTTTGACACAGATTTCAAATCAACTCAAATATGGCTAAAACTCAGAGCTATGGTATGGTATGAGAGTAAGTATGAGAATAAGTATGGTATCCAAAACACTAAATATTCAATGGATTGCACTTCACATACGATTCAAAACGACAGCAGATATTATATACTGACTTCACAGTTATATGATTTTTGCTACGCATTGCCATTAAGTTTATATACCAACACTTACTCAGGGATACCAAACGCACAGACATAACAGAGGAGAGGCCTAAACCCATCCACCAATCATAGTCTCCAACACAATAGATGTGAAACTTGGATCGAACGCAAAACATACAAACCATAGACTTAACGGTTTCTCTTAAAGAAAAACTTCTGCAAATAATTTAGATTTAATTTTAATGATTTCAATGATTTCAATAACATTTGAAAATCTTTTCGGTCGTTATTTTGTTGAGAAACAGATTAAAAGTTTTCGTAATAATTCTAAACTTTAATATTAATTCATTTAATTTCATGAATTTTAAGAATTTTTTAAATACAAATATTATTTCAAAAGTGATTTCTTTCGTCAAAATTAAATTCAATAGAAATAAAAAAAGACTTTAATTTTTAATAATTAATTTAATAGAATTGATAATTGAATTAAAAGTAAAGCGGTTTGGGTTTATGTAGAAGTCTAGTGGCATCTGCTTACGATTGGTTAGCCATGGGAATAGTCAGCAGATGGGCTGACTCTGAGGCCGAGTGTGTGCTTCGGTCGCATCTGACAAGAATGCAAAGAGTGTGGGAAACAAAACACTGATTGAGAAACTGCAGGTGTCAATAGGGGTTAACAAACTATGGGGGAAACTGTGTCTCCAGAAAGTCTGCACCACACCTGTGCTTGTATTTTATCGCAGAGCACAGCCTAAACGCCAATACTTAGACTCACTTACTATTGCTTTACTATTACTACGACTACTCTAAGACTAAGTCATACTATAAATAAGTGAATTGGCGTCTAAACTGATTTGAGCTCAGTTTGCGATCTGTGCGAACTGATGTGCGAACTGTGCGAACAGTGCGAACAGGTGCACATCAGACTTGGCGTCTCCACCGCATGTCTTAGAAGGCGCGCTCAGTCTATAGTAAGGTCTTGTGCACCTGGTAATCTTGGTTCTAGTTCTGGTTCTCCAATCTTATAATATAGTCTTCCTCTATAGTAATGTAGAGACATAACTCTCTTCCATTGGAATCCAATGCAAAGGTTTCACCCATTGGTCTGACTCTTACTATATTCTCATTATTATTATGTGTTGGAGTCATAGAGTCTCAAATACACCTGTGCTTCAGTACTGCAGTGCTTCAGTGCTGACAGTCTTCTCTTTTCACTGATCTCTGACTCCAACCAAAAATCAAAAGAAGAGCCGAATGTAAGGACCGATCCTCACATTCCCAGTCTTAGTGTCGCTGCCATAACAAACATAACCACTGATTGCCTTCACTTAAATCTGTGCATAACTTTTGTGCCGTATTTTAGTTTTGTTTTACCTTAACAAAAGTCATGAGTCTGTGCACATAACTCAGCACACCTTTGGCTAAAAACATTTTAACACTACATTTCTCTGCTATCAGTTCTCTTGTGTGACATTCAATTAGTATTATCGGTATTATAGCCGTCAGGTGTGGCCGCAAATAATGACTTTACTTTTAAAATATATACTCATAGAATAGCACAGAATAATGACCTCTAAAGCCAACCAAATATTATTCATAAAAAAATATTTGTTTTAAATGAGAGAACAAAAAGTTTTGTTAAATCATTAGACAATTTATTTATTTATATTTCGATTTAATTGAAAATCCCTTCCATTGCCTTCAAATGCATTGCATTAAAAATATGTTACAAATTGTCAGAAAAAGTGTTTCGTTTTTAAATTTATATATCATTTAAGACTAGTTAGTAATGAAAACCTAATGACTCGCTCTTTAGTTATATTATGTTTACAATTATTTATAGCTTTTTATGTATTTTATATACTCTTAAATATCACTTCATTTTAGAATTTTATATTAAAAAATAGCTGTTATTACAAACATTTGTCTGTTTTAAGTGATATTAAAATTATTTTAAAAACTTTAAAAACTAATTCTATTCCTATTATGTGTTAAAACAAAATAAAGTAAATTCTCTTATATTTTAAACAAATTTATGAAAATTATGTGTTATTTAAAAAAACAATGTTTTTAATGATTTATTTTAAAAAAAGTTTAATAATGTGTTAATAGTTATTAACTATTAATTATTATTATTATTATTAACATCTCATTAGAAACCAATTTCTAAATCATTTTTTGGTGAATTAAAAAATATTTCGTCAAAATTGCGATTAAGTAGTGATTAGTTGCTATCAATTGATTAGATTTTTCTAATTTTCGCTCAAAGATGTTATGAATTGAAATAAAGATTTTGGCGAACATTTCAGGATTAAAGTGTTATTTGAGTTAAATCTAAAGTTTATGGTTTTATACATTAGTCGGAGGAATGTTAGAGAAGATTCAAAAATTGGAACCAAAACTAATATAATTAGTTTGAAGTTATTTCCATCGCTCTCGCGTTCCATTCGTTCCATTAGTTCGCGAAGTAGTAAAACTCAGTTTTGATCGCGTCGTTGAAGCGGTTCGGCGCTGTTGATAGCCTTCCAAACTTTCTACAGACATATCACTGGAGGCTCTGCTCGCGGGACGACTCGATTGACGACTTCCAGGGGTTGAGTTCGGTTTACTGCCAGCTATTCATTTGTTAAAAGCAATAAAAAAATGAAAGTTTCATAAAACAAAAGCTTACATCCAATGGTTAAACGGCTTCGCGGCCGACCTTTTGAAGCCCCTGAGCTGTCGTGTTGATCACTGAAACTATAATCGCTCGTAGAATTTCCATAACGAAAGTGGTGCTGATGTGCCATAGGAACAGAACGTTCGCTCTTTTCTCGGATCTAAACATTTTGGAGGTTTTAATTAGTTTTGACTCAAAATTATTTGAATATAGAATTAGAAAAGAAAAGACCGGAAACCAAACTATAGATTAGGAGAAAAATTACCCAAAGATGTAGAGGAATAGGTATACGCGATGAGAAATCACAGGGCAGAGGTCTGTATGACGTACCCGTTTCAGGACATGCCTGAACGGGAAGACATCGACAAATACCCATTCGAATCAAACAGTCTTTAATGTAAAGTTTGTTAGAGTTAGTACTCATCAGAAAAAAACTCAATCTATAAGTTATTGAATTATTATTCCTAAAGGGTTTACAAAGGGATACATTCAATACATTCATAACGAATGCAAAGCAAAAGCCATAAAAATTAAAGAACGGAAATAAATGAGAAACAGAATTAACGGCAGCGCTCTCTCTCTCTCTCTTTATACAAACCTTTGTTATCGGACCCGTTGTTGGTATCGTTCCGTCAGATTTAATCGGAGATTTAGATTTGAAAGGAGTCATCGACTGACTGACCCCATCGGCCAAAATAAATTGTTCGCGGAGTTCGACATTTGTACGTCCCTTCGCTAAGCGAGCAATAAATAAAACAAAACATGCGTTCAATTCATGCAAAAATCAATGCAATTAACAAATGAACGAAACAATTGTTAATTAAATAACAAATGACGACAATTTCTCTGAGAATGGATTCGATAAATATGGAAGAATAGCTCACCTCTGCACGGGTCGTTTTTAACTAGGAATTCGTCCAATGAGACCCAACCACCGCCTACTCTTACCATTACTGTACTTCGAAGAATACGAACTAAACGAAGTTTTTGTGATTCACCGAACTATTCAACAAATTTTTTTTATTAATTTATATAAAAATAAAAGTTAGACATTAACTGACCCGATATCTGCCTTCACCCACTTGGAACACTTTATATCGTACTAAACAAGTACACTTATTGACCTGGCGCTGAACCTCGTCCTGAATAATTTCAGCCTCAGTTTTTGGCTGATCCCTATCAGGTCTCAAAGTATCCAAATATTCTTTTTGGTCGATAAATCCATCGCCGTTTCGATCGAAAATGTCAGCGACTCTATTCATTTCGAGACGACTCGTCGGGAATTTCGATGCGAGGAATCCTTCGATGAACTCAGATTTAGTGACTTTTCCGTCGTTGTCGGTATCGATTTTTCTGAAAAAGTCCATAATTCGGGCCTTTTTGTTGTTCATCCATCCGAGGAATCGTCGACGCCATTCATCGAAATCAAAGTTCTTCATTCGATCCAATTCTCGGTTGTAATTCAATTTGTCCTGAAGTCGTTTCATGCGATCCATCGCTAATTTCCAAACAATTCTCCATTTTTCGAGCAGTTCTCGAGCGCGCGGGTGTTTTATTTCAGGCTCTGCGTGACCTCGAGTTGGAGTCGAAGTTCGAGGAGGTAGTCCTCGAGTTCGACCCTTTTCTACAGTTCTGGTCACCTGTTCTCTGGTGGCTCTCTTTGTTGAGAATGCTTTGGCCACTTTCTCGACGTCGGGTTCTCTTCTAATCATATCATCAATAAATCTCTGGTGTTCTTCAATTAGACGCTCGAGAGAGAGGACATCATCGGGAAGCGGTAGTGCTTCAGCCGCGAGCAGTGATGCTTCTGCGCCGATGAGCCACGCGAGCAGCTCTTCCAAGAGTTCCATTATATTTCTAAGAGATCTTAAATGGTCCTGAAGTCTTTGCTCTCTCTGTTGAGCCCATGCAGAGACTTCTTCCCATCGCGACTGAATTATTGTAATCCAGTGGCGAATGACAGGAGTGGCGTCCGGATGACATTTCTGTAGTATTTCCTGAGCCAAAGAAATTGTTGAATCTTTATTCTTCTCTTGGGCCGACATTTCCCGCATAAATCTTTCGTGTTCTGCGATCTGTTGTCGAGTAGTGGCCTCATCTTCTGGGAGCGGACCCGCAAATCTTAGTTTCATTTCTGCGTCTGAGAGCCATTCGAGAAGCATATGAACAGATTTGTGGAGTTGTTCTGCAGCTCTCAACGCGTCCTCCAATTTTTTCTGTTTCTGTTCGCTAAGTCGCGACACTTCATCCCATTTGTTATCCAAAAGATTCATCTGTTCTTTGATATGTCGCGCGTCTTCTATAGTCGCCGATTGCAACAAATCGCTGGCAGTTTTCCGAACTGACTGTAGATTTTTGGCTCTACTTTTGAAGTCTTCCTGGAAAGCCTTGTGCTGATCAACCAAAGCAGTGACAGTGTCGAGATCACCATAAACCGGCTGATCGATGGCCAGTTCCCTCTTAGCCTTATCCAACCAATCAATGAGTGCTTGAATAGCATCTTTGAATTGACCCGAATATAGAAGTGCTTCTTCGAGTTTTCGTTGTCTGTCCACTGATTTATTACAAACAGAATTCCATTTGTTTTTAAGTTCGTCTAACATTTCTTGAAGAATAGGAATATCAGATTTGGGGGCCTTTTCTTTGAGACTTTTGCCCAATTTGATGGTCGAATCATAGATAGACTGTTTGGCGCCGAGCGATCGCTGGAACTCTTTGTGTCGCGAAAGCATTTGTTTAATGAATTCGGGATTATTTCCCATTTGTTGGATTGAGTCCAGAGTTTTCTCTGCGTCGTCCAACCAAGAGATGAGATCAGTCCAGGCCTCGTGAAAGTCTTTTGCTTCTTTCAATCCGTGTTCCAGAGCTCGTGTTCTTTCCGCTGCTTTGGATACAACTCTTTCCCATCTGTGCTGAACACTAACCAAAAGGTTTTTAATTAAAATAACGTCTTGTTTTTGGCTGAAATATTTGAGATGAGTTCCTTTCTTGTCAAGATTGAGCATGGTCTCTCTGTGAGCACTGATGTCTTTCTGGAAGTGTTTATGTTCTTCGATTTGTTGTAAGACATTGTCAACGACACGACTCACGGGTTGGAGATTTGATAAATATTTTTCCGAAGACGTCAACCAATCGACAAATTCTTGAAGCGCTTCATGAAATTCTGTGGCCTCTTTTAGAGCGATTTCTAGTTTAATCTTTCGGTCATTGGCTCGACTCAAAACATTCTCCCATCGCTGTCGAAGAGTTTTGAGGTTATGCTGAAGATTTGTTGCGGCGCCTTCTGTTGATCGTCTCAAATAGTCCTCTCCCTGTTTGAGAACGGATTCAATTTTAGGTCGGGCCGACTCTAACTCAGCATATAATTCCATAAATCTGTTGAGTTGTTCCCGAGCTGTTTCTGGGAGACCACCCACTGGTTTTGATGAGGAGAGCTGTTGGTCGACATCATTCAACCAAATCAAAAGATCCTGAATTTCCTGATTGAAAGTCTGCGCCTCACGAAGAGCTTCTTCTAATTCTCGTTGTCTTTGATTTGCTTTATCTATAAGTTGTTCCCATCGGGAGTTCAGATCATTGAGTTTAGACTGAGTGACTCTCGCGCTTTCCGTCCCTCTCTCGGAGGCCATCATTTGTTTACCGGCGATGTTTAGAGTGTCGAGACTGGTCTGATGGGCCTGAATGTCATTCATTAGTACTTTATGTTTAGCCAATTCAACTTCAATGACGGGCGGATCTCCAAATACAGGTTTCATCTCATCGAGAGTTCGCTCAGTCTTAGTAATCCAGGAAAGGAATTCATTGAGTGCGTGTTGGAATTGACCCAAACGCAAAAGAGCGTTATCCAGATCTGATTGTCTGTCGACAATGTTTTTGAGGAGTTCATCCCATCGACGATTAATCTCTTCAACATTATCTCTGATAGAACGGGCCTGATTTGGTGATACGTCTTCCAGTAGTTCATGTGCCTGACGGTTAAGTGCTTCCACTTCAACCATATGTGGGTTAACCTCATTCTGGAAATCTTTGAGTTCTCGGATCTGTCTTTTGACGGCATCGATATCTACAGCGATGGGTCCCAAACCATCGTATTTACGCTCTGCTCTCTCCAAAAACTCCAAAAGATTTTTCATCATTTCGTGGAAATTCATAGCCTTTTCCATAGCATCGATCAAATTCTGTTCACGTTTTGCATAGAGAGAGGTTACGTTATCCCACGCATTGTCTAAGTCTTCGATATGTTTCTTGACCTCAGGTTTGTCGGGTTCTCCACACAATTGCATTAAGTTACGACCCGTTTGTTTAGTTCTTTCGACTTCAGGTTTGGTCTGATCCATGTCGTGCTTAATATCTTTCAATTGATTTTGTTGTTGTTTTATTCCATTGGGTTCTGCAGCGGGCGGTTCCTGATTGTTAAGAGTGTCCTGAAGATCACGAATAGCTTTCATAACATTATTCAATTCATTCCAAAACTTTTCCGCCACTTTGAGAGCGTCATCCAAAGAACGGCCTCTACTTTTTGAGCCTTTCTGGACCTCATCCCATAAGTCATTTAATTTATTCAACTTATTCTTAATGTCTCTAATGGCGGGTTCATCACTCTTTCCAGCCTTACTGATCACATCTCTGGCGGCAGCTTTGATGGCATCGACAGCACCGGCTCTCTTCTCCAAATCACTAATAATTGCGTTATTATCAATGATTTGTTCTTGAATTCTGTCCGGATGTGCGGCAATGGGTTCGGCATTTCTCAGTTGGTCTGCGGTGTTATTCAATGCATTTAACATTCCGTCCAATTTGTCGGCGAATTGAGAGGTGGCCTGAAGTGCGGCCTCCAAAGCGTTTTGTTGATCTCTCAATATGTTTCTCAATCGGTTGTAGCGGTCGTTATCACTATCGATAAGTTTCTGGACCTGACGCGCGTCCTCTTCGAAAATGAGTCGCATTAAAGCGGCGCCCGTTTTGTTTAATCTGTCGACCAATGGTTTGTGTTCGACCACTGATTGGAGCAGAGCTTTGGTGGCCTCTTGTTGTCTTCTGATCTGTGCTGCGTGAACCGCAGGTTTGCCCAACATCTGAGCCTCAGACTCTGTTTCATCCAACCATTGACTCAGTTCGGAATGTGCTTCGAAAAAGTGTTCGGCTAATGGGAGGGCCTGTTCTAAAGCGTTGAGTCTATCCTGACACAACTGTGAGACGTGATTTGCCAGTTCTTTGAGATCTTCAGTCTTATCGCGAATGTGCGCCAAATCTTCTTCACTCGACTCACGCATCAGTTTCTTTGCATTTGTGATGACATCTCTAACTCTTCCCTTTTGACTATTGATATCATTATAAAGAGCTTTAGTTTCCTTCAAAAGTATGGCTAAGGCTTCGGGATTTGGGGTAATCGGTTCGGCCTCTAATAGTTGTCGCTCTGCATCTCTGAACCAATCGAGGAGTTCGTCGATATCAGTAATCACTTCATTACTTCGTTGTTTCGAGAGTTCTATTCGTTCCGCCTTTCGTTGAATTTGTTCACAAATGGCATCAAATCTTCGCGAGGCTCGCGTCACATATCCTTCAATAGTGGCAGAGCCCTGACCGGGAGATATTTGACCCAATTGTGGTCCCAAATGATTGATTGTTTCCAAAAGAGTTCGATTCTCAGGAATTTGTTTTTCTAATATCTTAATAGTCTTTTCCTGAGCGCTCAGATTCATTGAATTCAAGTTTTTGAGTTCTCTCTCCGCGTCGTCCATCCATGAGTTCAACTTATTGTGAGCCAAATGGAAGTTTTGACAGATAGGAAGGGCTTCTTTGGCCTGCATTAGTTTGTCTGATGTTCTGTGAGTCAATTCACTAAACCGAGACTGAAGTGCATCCAATTTATCCTTAATGAAAATGGAATCACCACCGGATGAGTGTTTCATAATCTCCTGACCGGAGCGCACGATATCTGAAACTTTGTTTTCATGGCTTTGAATTTCTTCAGACATTTCGATGAGTTCGTCGACCTGTTCTTTAAGTTTGTCAACAAAAACACTCAGCACTCGATAACGATTGAGTCGGGATTCCATCTCTTGAATCCACGCGAGAATGTCTTCGAAACTCAAAACAAAACTTCCCAACTCTTCATGAGATTCATTGAGAAGTTGTCCCAAAGCAATGCTGTCTTCAACTAATTTTGCGTATCTGTCAGTCACTTCTTGAAGTCTTTCTACAACGACCTGTGCCTCATCGTCGCCAATGAGACTCATTAAGCTTTGAGCGATTTCTGTTAGTTCTTCAAAGTCTCGTTTGTGGTTAATAATGTCCTGATGGAGAGTCCTGTGCTCTGCAATTCGCTTACGAATGCGATCCTGATCTGTAGGAATTTGGGAGGAAAGAGAGGATAGTTTTCTTTCTGATGATTCCAACCAGTCTTGGAGTGGAATTAATTTATCGGCGAACGCGCGAGCGATGGGAAGAGTCTGTTCGAGTGCTTCCATTCTTACATTACAATCAGTCATTAGTTTTTCAAATCTTCGCGAAATATCATTAATTTGTCTTTCAATGGGAACCCTTTCTCCTGCGTCCAAATTTTTAATGAGATCTCTTCCCATAGAAACCAGGGATTGAATGCTGTGCTCTCTGTCGACAATCAATTTCTTCAAAAGTTTTTGTTCCTGAAGTTGAGCCTTAACTACTTTATAGTCGGCAGAAATAGGCTTTTGATTCGCCACTTCTTCTTCTGTATCGGACAACCATTTAAGAGCTGCTGCCAACGCGTCCTGGAATTTGCCCGCTTGAAGGAGAGCCACATCCAGTTTGCGTTCTCTCTCACTCAAACCCTTAACGATGTCCTTATAATCATTTTCCAATTGTCGTATATTGTCTTCAATGCCACGTCTTTCAGCAGATGAGACCCCAATTTGTTCCAAGTTTTCAAGAAGAGACCTTCCAGTGTGTCGAACATTATCGATAAGTCGTCCATTACTGTGGACTTCATTACTGAGGGCACGGACTCTATCTAATTGATCGCCGATAGCTCGCGGTTCAGCGGCCACGGGTTCATCCAAAAGTCTTTTGGCACTTCTTTTGACTTCATTGAGCCAACGACTGGCCTTATCGAAAGCGTCAGCAAAATTTCGTTGTTTATCACTCAAACCACTCAATCTATCGCTTAAAGCGTTAACTCTCTCTAATAAATCGTTATAATCTTTAGTCAATTCATTGACCTCTGATCGGACCAAATATTCTGACTCTTCCATCGGTCGTAAACGTTGTGTAAGAGTCAAACGATATTCATTTAGTGAATTCAAATAGTCCTTAGCCTCGTCCATAAATCTTTGGGCCCCCATTGAAATAAATCTGAGATCTGCCTGATGTGCGATCACATCATTACTCAGTTCGCGGAAGGCTTCGCTCACATCTCTTCCACTCTTAATAGCTTTTTCTTTGTCTGCAAGAGATCTCTGTGCGCTCTCCAACCACTTCTTGAAGGATGAATACTCTGTTCTAAACTTTGACAACTCTTCAAGAGTTGAAGTCAAACGTCTAAAAAGTCTGTCCGAATGATCACATGCGGAGTCATATCTCTTTTTGAGAGCTTCAGTACTTTTTTGGATTCGAGTGATGTCTTCTTTGTTCATGAATTCTGCCCCCTGTTGTGCGATAACGTGGGCGTAATCCAAAGTTGTGGCCACTTGTCGTTGGTGTGACTCTAAATCTCTATTAATAGACTAAAAGAAGAACAAATAAAAATCAGACAAAAAATATGAGTAAATACTTCGCAAATAGAGATTTGTTTTTTGAGGTCTTCGACTTGTTCTCTAACTGTTCCCAAATTAGCCAAATTCTGTTCGACATCAGTGAGCCATTGATTTAACTGACGAATACCGTCTTCGCAAAGATTAAATTTCTCCATAATTGCGGCCTAAAGTAAAGAGATATTAGAGAAGTGGAAAAGCGGTGAAGAATATAAGCGCAAGCATTGCATTGAATTGCATTTATTGAAAAACATTGCAAAAGCGAATTCACTTTCATTTCGCTAAGCGTTCAGAAAATACAAAATTGCAAATAAAACACAAAAATTGTTTAAAGTTAGGCTCAATTATGCGTTAGTGATGACAATCCGCCCAAACACCGAGATTTAGATTAATTGATTAATTTTTGTGCCAAAACATACAATTTGTCAGAAAACAAATCGATAGCTTTTTTGAAAACATTTGATCCAATCCTCACCTCTGTATACGTTCTTAAGTCAGTAGTGGTTACTGTAGTCGAAGTACTTATTTCCTGTTTATTAACCTCTGTTTGAGATTTAATAGAAGCGGTTCGCTTCTGAGGCATAAGAGGTGAACCCTCTGTTTGACTGGTCTTACTTTCACTAGTTTTCTGTTTGAGTGCGCCTTTTATTGACTCAGAAGTCATTATGTGAGGACCGACGACAGCCATTAAACCCATCTGAGAGGCTTCGCTTACGGACAGACTCTTTTTAGTGGTTTTGTCGATAAAATTTCCTGTCTTTGAGTCAATTACCCCCTCTATTATAGCATCTCTCGTGGTTTTTGTGGTGCCGTCAGTGGCGTCATAAATGACAGCATTTAAATCAATGTATCCCTTATCAACTAATTTTTCAAAAGAGATCAGTTCTCCAGTTTGTGGTTCCTTAAACTGTCCGCTCTTTTCATCGTAAAGAGAAGCGAATGCACCCGAAATAGTAAATTTACTAGAATCAATTTCTGTTTGAGTTGATATTTCCTGTGACTGTAAAAGTTTTCTGCGAAGCGCTTCAGAAATAGAAATGGTTTCTCCGGTGGAGGGAGAAGTAAAAGTACCCGTCGCTAAATTCAATTCTCCTGCTTTCATAGCGTCAGCCATTGATTGTACAGCACTCGAAGTTCTCATAGTGACCTCTCCCGTAGATGTAATCAATGTTTCGACTGTTGTTCTGACAACAGAAGCCGAAACTTGAGACCGAGTCTTAGAATCAATTTCAAAGACTACGTCTTCATCACTTCCTTTAATTTTGGCGTCACTTTCTTGTGGTAATTGTTTAACCAAATTGTCTGAAATAACTTCTTTTCCATTGAGAGTTCCCATTAGAGTCTCCGATGGTATGGATGAAACTTTTACATCCGATGAACCCTTGACTGGAGAATAGACTAAATTAGGAGAACTTGTTTGAGTGCCACAAATTGTTGGGACGACTGAGTCTTCAACAATTAAGTCTTCTGTGTGTTTAGTCATGTCTGCAATCAGTCCTTTTTCTATGGCAGCACTTATTGGCATCACTTCTCTGGTTATGGGATGAATGAACTCTAAAGAATCCAAATCAATTGAACCGCTTTCGAGAGCCGCCCGATATGTGAGGGATAATTCCGGAATCTGAGTCGGTCTTTGAGATATTACCTCTCTTTGAGCCAAAGATAAGGGGAGACGAATGTAATTAGTTTTAACCGCTTCTATTAAAGGCATTTTGCGTTCACTGGCAGTCGTTATATCACAAGTGACCGAATCCACCACTTTTTTACTGATAGCTTCCTCTAAAGTAATGGGTTTTTTGGTTTTGGGTTCTGTTAATTTGGAATGTCTGTCCACTATATCACAAGCAATGGCCTGACTTAATGTCAACAATTGACCCGATTCCGGATGAACTATACGTTTCTGTTTTGGGTTGAAAAGACCCCTCTCTATAAGTGATGGAAGAGATAAACTGCGACCAATTGGATAAACAAATGACTTTTTGTCGCCATCGAGAAGACCCAAATGAAGGGCTTCACTAATGGAAACTTTTTCGCCGGTCTGTGGCTCTAAAATGGATCCCTTTTGGCCATCGATTATATTTTGAATCACAGCTTCTTCTAAAGGCAATGATTTGGGCACTGATTCTATTAATTGTGCCGTTTCGCTGTCGATCAGATTTTCTTCGACCGCACTTTTTGGTGAAACACTACGTTTTGGAACTTTTTTGATAATTACTTCCTTTTCAGGAGAAGGCAATGTTTGAGCGCTTCCGAGAGCCACTTCAAATCGCGGCTCTTTTAAAGGTTCTAATGTTTTTGGGGGTGATTTTGATCGCTTAGGAGATCTGGTGGGGGACCGGGAGGGCGATCTACTTGGAGATTGTGAAGGACTTGAACTAATTGATGGAGTTTTTGGTGGACTACTGGTTGGAGAAGAACTTTTCGAACCTTTTTTCTTAATATCGAGGGATTGGTCGGATTTTTCTGGAGGAATGTTTTTCTTTTCAGTTTTAGGCGACTCTACAACTGTTACATTAGTTGTGACCAGATTTTCGACAATATCTCCTCTTTCAAGACGTTTGGCGATGTCCTTATCAATGATTCCTCGTTTAACAGCCAATTCTAAAGGTAATGGCACTCCAGTGGCCGGATCTTGAATTGTAAGCTCTTTTTTGCGCTTAACATTAAAGCCTTCTTTTTCGGCGTCTTTTGATTTAATATTTTGTGCGGTCTGAGCATCGATAAGCCCTAACTCTACCGCTTCCTCTAAAGGCACTTCTTTACCTGTTTTAGGATCTTTCAAAAGTAATTCTTGAGATTTGATGACCTGAACCGTTTCTCTTATCATTTTAGTAGTATTTAAATCATTGCCATCTCTGAAGTCAACTTCTGTGGGTTTGTGCGAATCCGTTTCAGATATTGAATCTGAGACTACAGTTTTAGAAATAGCACTTTCATGAGATCTCGAGTCTTCATAAGATTCTAAAGTACGGGTCAATGCTAGAGGACTGACTGCTAGAGTAAAGAGACCTCTTTTTGCCATTTCAGTTATTGAAAGTTTTTTATCACTATTTTTATCGGTTATAACTCCAGTATTTTTATCGATTATTCCCTTTTTGAGGGCCGAATCCATTGTCATATTTTTGCCACTTTCGGGGTCTATCACTGAAAACAATTTTGGGTCGACTTTTTTGGAACGAATGGCTTTCATTAAATCAATTCGTTCTCCCGTTTTATTAAACAAAACTGTATTACTTATAGGACTGTAAAATATATTGTCTGCGATTTCAACGAACTGTTCCCGAACTGTAGTTGAAGTCATTTCTTCCGTCTTTAGAGTTGTTGAATCTGGAGGAATGTCATAAAGAGATCTATCGGTCAAAGTTGGGTTTATAATAACATCGATTTTGTCGGGTTCTCCTTCTGTTGTTGTGATTCGCAAAACTTTGGTTTTTATGGGTTTTGATTCATCTTTTATAGGTTTAGACTTCTCTTCAAATTGAATAGAATTAGAAGCGATCGCTTCTTTTAATGACAACTTTTTATCATTCCTTTGAGTGTAGTGACCGGTAGAGTCAAGTATTCCTTTTTCAAAAGAGCGAAGTAAAGATATCTTACGATTAGTTTTAGGGTCGATTACAACCGCAGAATTCGGATCAACTATTTCTAAGCGAACGGTCTCTTCAAAAGAGACTAAACGGTCGGTACCGGGAATTGTAAATAAACCTGAATCAAAATCAAACAATTGCTTATTGATAGCTTCTTTCAAAGGCCAGCCTTCAGTTGGTAATTCAAGCAGTTGTGTGTGGGCAGCACTCGATTCAGTTGTAATTGATTGTGACGTCAATTCATCACCACTTTTGAGAACATTTGTCTCAACTTTTCGTTCCATAAATGTCTGCGAAGACAAGCGATCCATTGATTCACTCTTTGCATTGTTTTCCATTTTAAGATCACTTTTTTTACTCGACTTTTCTTCTGAATCGCGTTTTTCTTTTCGCTTAATCTCACGATCAGTCAATAAATCTTTTCTTTCAATTTCTTCGCCAATCCTTTGTCTTTGGGTTCCACTCTTTTCTTTGGGAACTTTAGAAGATTTTGACTCACTTTCATCTAGAACAGATGATTTTATTGAAGAGCGGGAACTCATTTCTTTAGAATAAGATTTCATAGAATGAGATACCGAGGATGACATTTCTCCATCTATTGTTGTGCTCTCCTTTTCAGGAGAACTTCTTCGAGAAGAAGTATAAGATTTAGAATCGGAATCACTTTTATATTCAGTTCTGTGGGAAACATATTCCTTGGATGAGGAGCGCTGGCGATGGGGAGAACTGCCCGAACTATAACTCATTCTTTCAGGCGATGAGGACTCAGACTTATCACTTATGTTAACGATTTCAGAACTACTGCTTAACTCAATAGAAGTATGTTTTGTTGGCGAACGTGATTTCCGTTCAAACCTGGATTCAACTCTATTACTAACTCTTTTTGATCTCATACTTTCTTTGACGATATCTGAGGCTGACTTTGCCTTTTTAGGAGAGGGAGGGGATGGACTTCTACTATCACTTCTAGTACTGGTTTCGCGTTTAGGGGACAACTCATTGGTTTCAGTTGATTCGTTCTTTTGACGGCGAGAACTTTTTATTTCAGTAAATGTTAGCGCCTGTGTGTGTGTCTCCTCTTTTGAATGTTTGTCGAATGTATTATCGGTTATGTCTGACGACAAGAATTGTGTTAATCTCTGTTCAATGTCTATTGATTTCACAGTTTGTGTGTCTGAAACACCCGATTTCAGAACGAGAGAAGTAGAAGTTTTACAACTTTTGGCACTCAATTTGTCACTCAGAGGTTCTGAATGACTCATTTGTCCAAATTGTTGGTTAGAAGTAGTAGTCATAGAGTTTGTATTAAAGTCATTATTAAACTCCATTTGGTTAGACGTTTGGTTAACTGCAAGACCCAAATCAGTTCGATATGTCTTGAATGATATTCTGGTGATTAGCTATAAGATAATGGTTTGAAGGTTTCAAAGGAGAGAGAAAGAGAAACATTTTAAGAAAGGAGTAGTTGTCAGAAATGAAACCCACAACTAAACCAAACATTAATATAAAGAATAATTTAAAGACAATAAAACAGAACCAATGCATGCAATAAACCGTTTATAATATTAACGAACAATAACTCTATGATTATAACCAATAATACCATAAAATACCGAATTAATCATAAATGATATGAAATGAAATGTGTTATTCAGTTATTTAACTCATAACACATTTCAAATAGTTTTAATCATTTGATAAAACAATAAAAAAAATAGTAATGAATTCATGCATTATTTTGCAGTCATTTATCGATATCTGGATTAAAATCAAAGTTGAAATCAAATTTCAAATAAAGTGAATACAAATTAACATCAAATCAGATATTAATTCAATTTTTTTATGAGTGCTTTCGCTCTAAAATCAAATAAAATAATTTAAACGCAAATAACTTATCGCAAGCACTTAATGTCACGAATTAACTCAAAATTTACTAAAAAAGTGCTAAAAACATATAAAATGCAAACATTATAAAATAAAACACCTTGATAACAATTTATAACATATAAGATAAGACTTACCCTTTTTTCCTGCATCTTTGCGTCGTCATCTCTCAACTGATTGAGAAGTTGCGAAACGGTGTCCAACAAATCAGAATATTCTTTGTTTAATTGATCCAATTCTTGAACCACGATATCTGCTCCGGGAGTTCTTCGAGATCTCTTGGCGCTGGCATCGAGACTAGGATGAGAGTCCTCGAGATTTTCTCTATAAGCCTTGATTTTCGAGTCATATATTTTGGCTTCACGTATGAATCGGGCGCCGGAAGAGTTTGTATCCTCTATCGATGGCTTTCTCTCGACTAACAATTCATAAATTTTCTGAAATTTCAATAAAAATGTTATTATTTATTGAAAACAAATTTATGATAAAAATTTTAATGTTTTATACTTACAGTAGTAGTTTCGAGGTCTGGACGGGTCAACAAAGTGTTGACTTTGGCAGCAATTTGACTGAGCCATGACCTGTCGCTGTCAATTCTCTTTTTATAAGACCTTAAGAGATCAGCGCAGGCCTCACAGCTTCTAAGTCTATATCAAACAAAATATAATTAACATAAATCTAAAGTATGTGTGAGAATACCTTTCGATTATAGTCGCCCCACAATTATCCCATCGTTTGAAAAGATTTTTAACGTCGTCCTCAACTCGATTGATATCGGAATGAGTGACAGCTTTAGGTCGGGTTCGCTCAACGATTCGTCTAACTTTGTTAGCGCTGGCGTTGAGCTCATCGAAAGTTGATTTATTGCGTTGGATATCGTTTTGTGAATCTATGAGTTCGTTGTGAACACGTCTGAGCGCCACCTCATCCGCTGGCATATCATCGCCAGACGCCAAACGTATTTCAATGTCGGATATGAGTTGAATCGCTTTTTCGATATCCAACAAAACTGTTTCAACGGCTTTAAGTCTTTCGATATAAAGTTGGGAAAGACTCCAAATTCGGTTCCAGGTTTCGATTATTTCATCGTAATTGCGCTGAACAGCACTTGATTTTTGTGGAATGTTATGGAATAGCTCTTTGATTCTTTGAATTTCGGGTTCATAAGATTTGACATCAGTTTCCCATTCCTTGTGTTCGAGAACAAGAGATTCCAAAGTTTCTCTGTCTCTTGGGATAGGGTTATGCGCTCTTTGAACTAAAATTCTTTCCCTTTCAACCAGTTTTTCGAGAAGATTATCTGCGGCGTCAGTATATTTATTTGTTAGAGCTTTGTTTGACTTCTCTTCTTCTTCGGCTCTTCTTCTGGCGTCAAACTCTGCGAATTTCTTTTTCAAAGCGTCCATTTCATCCCTCAACCTTTGAGAGCCCGGATCGTCGGGTGGGCCCTCTCGACATAGTTTGTCGATGTCATCTTCCAAAGCTCTGATAATGGAGTCGCGTTGGTTTGGATCCATTGCACAATAAGTGGGATAATCCCATCCCTTTACTATTTTGAGTGTCGCAAAAATCATGTTTTGTCTGAGTTTGTGTTGTTTTCGGGCCCAGAGAACAACTAAGGCCTCGTATTTTCTCCTCAATTCGTTTGCGGTGTCGATCGCCTCCTGATCTGGAGGTGGAATAACAAAACAAACTCCGGGAACATTGAGTTCAGCGCCAGAAGAAGTACTGACTCTCCATTTAGATCTTTGAGAATTGTCGTGAAGAGTCACCGATTCGTTTTTAGTGATTGTGGCCGAACCCAGTTTTATAAGGCAAACGGAACGGGCTTTTATTGGTCGGGGAAGTGCTGATTTTCGTTGTTTCAATGGCACAACATCTTTGCTCTTAACCACTAAATCGGATACAACAGATCCAAATCGAGTGATGTCTTCCTTAAGTCGACTCATTTCTTTAAGAAGTTGTTCGCCCTCTTCTATTGAAAAGTTTTGTTTACTAAAAGTGGTGTTTAGTTTATCTTCAGTTTTGGTTATCCATTGATCGCATTCTCGCGCCTCGTTATAGAACTGATGATAATCGGCGGCATTTTTGGAGTGCGTTTCCAAACAGTTGATGAGCTGCAAAAGCCACGACCACTGGGACTGCATTTTGGCCATAAGACCTTCGATGCATTTGGTGGCCGGATGACGCTGTCGGATCAGACTCTCGCCTCTGTCCTGAACCACATTGAACTGGTGCTCTCGTCTCTCCATATCACTAATTAGCTGCCGATGGTATTGTTCCACTTCAACTAAATTGATATTCTTGGCACTCCAATCACGACTAACTTCTACTTCTTCTTTGTCTGTCAACCACTTTAGCTCATTACTGGCCGATTGTACGAAGTCTAAGAGTGTGTCCAAATCACTCAATCTCTTGTTAGACATCACTAACAGTTCGGAGTAAGACTTATGCAGTCTATTCAACATTCGTGAATAGACTTCATATTCTTCACCTTTAAATTGTTGTTTAGTGCGATCGCACTGATCCACTTTACTCTGGAACTGATCGATTGATCGGTGCTCTGTTTTCTGTTGTTCCAAACGATCTTTAACTGACTGCAAGTCTTGGCCGTAATCAAGAGTTTCGAGTTTTTTAAGTCTTTCCTGAACCCAAAGAATGCATTCGTGGAGGAATTTAAACGATGGATTCGATGCAATTAACTCTTCTTCTGTCAGTGGCTTTTTAAGAGCTTCAGCCCGTCTGTCAGCCAATACCTGAACAACTCTTGTCTGGAAATCAAGTTTCATATCAGCCCATCTCTGGTGAAGCTGTTGAACACGATTGTGGAGTTCAGTTGCCTTATGATAGCGGCCTTCTCTCAAAGTTTGGACATCTTTGAACATACTTTTGATGCGCTCCTCTTCCTGTTTGAGTTCGGCTTCAATTTTTTCGACATTGAATTTGGTTTCTAATGGATGTAATCGTTGAACCCGTTTTTCTTCTTCGACAATCTGTCTTTCGATATCATCTAAGCGAACGTCGCACTGTTTAATATCTCTCAACAGTTTTTCTGCCAAACGATGCAATTTTTCCAATCGGTTTAGTTCTTCACTAATTGCGTGATCCCTCTCCTGATGAGCGGTTATAAGTTTATTCCATTGATGTTCAATATTTTCGATTTTATAATCCTCTTCTATTTTGTGGTGACCCCCTGGCAGTGCTCTCACCATTTTGATGATATCTTTATAAGAAGAGGCCAACCTTTGTTTATCGTGAAGTTTTGGTGGAATTTCTTCAGTTCTGAACCGATTGTTCTCCTGTTGAAGAATTTTCAGTTCTTGCAAAGTGTTCGGGAAATTTCTTTCTCTGAGTCTCGAAATACTTTCTCTCATCCAAACGCAGAGACGACCCGCCAGTTCTTTATACTCATCTATTCGTCTAATTCTCTCGAGATCTAAGAGAGGATTGTGTTCGGGTGGTTCCGGGAATAACTCATACAAAGAAGAAATGTATGTTATCAAAGATTTCTCATCCGGATTAGGAGTGTCCACATCCTCCGGGTCCAAAAGTCTGGTAACGCCGAGGTCTTTGTCGGCGATGTGAAAAGCACTTTCCAGATTCTCTCTGGCAGTTCGTCCTCTACACGAACGATAGTCAAGAAGATCGGGTCTGAAAATATTAAATCATTTAATTATAAGTAAATTATGACAAAATCCAACCGATTTCGATGAAGTATGGCATTGAAGGCGAGGCCATCCCTCCAGCTTTGAGTGAAATCTGTGACTCTAACTCCGGGGTAACCTTCAGTTGTCTTTTGGGCCCAACGGAGGAGAGCCTCTTTGAAAGACTGAGTGTCGTCTTGTAATACAATATCTGAGAGCTATTCATAAAAATAATTAAAGGATTAAATAACAATTCGTTTTAAATTTCATACAAAACAATAGAAAATACATCGAAATTGAATAAAACGAATGAAAAACCAATTATTAAATATCGATTACTACTGGAAAGGTGTCAAAAGTGATAGATTTAGAGTTAAAATTGTGAATCTTTTTTTCTATAAAAATGGGTTAATTCATTTCCTCAGTTAAAACATTTGCATAATTTTTGAAATAATCATTATTTAGAATCAAATAAAGTATTTTAACATAATTTAAGAGAAAAATTCACTTTTCTGTGAATAATTGGCGTTAATTGTGTCACACAATTGTTGGAAAACACGAAAACGGCTCAAAACAAAACCTAATGATTCATTTGTTGAATGAGTGGGCGTTCGAACGCATTCGAGCGAATCGATTCCCGTTTTGGTAATACCATCCAAACCATACATACCGTTTGCTTTTGTTCGCCGCGCGTTACTGTTGTTGTTTTGCGAACTACTCTTTGCGTGTGAACTGTTTTCAGGCCATTTCTACTGCGAGAACTGGTGAGCGTTTCTCTCGATTCTTGAGAAGCCGACGCCATATGAGTCTTAGTTTGCAGATTCATAGACTCCTGTTCGGACCTGTCGTCCAAAACTAGTTGTCTACCATTTGTGTCGGCGATATTATCGACATCTTCTTTGTCTCGATTGCCTCTTAGGAAGAGTCGATTGCCTTTTATGAACGAATACATCGTTCTTCAGACGTAACACAATTTAAAAAATTATCGAATAAAACAAAATAAAAACTTTTGAGGACTAAAAATGACTTTTGACTTTATGGCACATCAGATATCAGATGGCATTCACTAAGAAAAGGCACTAAATTTAAAAGTTTTGTTTTCTTTTAGGAGTAAATGAAATGAATGTTCATTCAGACGACGAGATGTTTCTGAACGAAAAGTCAAACATTGTCTGCATTGAAATGATTTTTTCAATTTTCAAAATCAAATGAGTATTTAGTGAAAACCTGTCACGAAAAGTGATTAAACCAATGGCTGATGACTGCGGCGAAAGTGTCCGCCTCTCTGCCAACTGCTCTATAGTATAGTAGAATTAAGACACGTTTAAACGTGTCTACAATAATTGTATAACACTTGTACTCAATCAGTGTTTTCAGTCAATTGTAAACGCAATCAAAAATGAGTTTACTTTTCGATTGTAAACATTTAAAACCCACTATTTTTTCATTAAATACTAATACAGTTATGGACGAGTGAGCGACGGCACAGAATATTCTCCACCCAATAGCTTTGCTGTAGATTTGTGTCCATTTAAGGAATTGAATTCTCAATATAATTGTGAAAAACCTTCGCTTTGCTTTTGAGTGGGACTTCAAAGACTCTTTGTATTAGCTCTGACTTCTGAAAAAACATTGTATTAAACAAATATATGGGCCAACCCTTGAAAACTTTATAAGAAATACATACACAGAGTAATCATTGAGAAACACCACAAAAATTATATTAAACTATAAGACATTTAAATAAATACAATAATAATAACACGAAATGATTTCAAACAAATATAAAACAAAATAAATAAATAAATAAATGAAATAAATTTAAAAATTTCGAAATAAATAGAATTTTAATATAAAATTAAATGAGGAATGGATGGCATCCGGAGAGGTATTCTGACTACGAAAAAATGTTTTAAGCCGTGGAGTAAAATATTCAGTCAAATGCCTGTTTTCGCTGAACAGGTATTCCAAAAGAGGTTTGGGTTCGCAAATAGCAATAAAAAGGTAATATTAATCATTAATACAGTTCGCTATCGACATCTCTATGACGAAAATCAAGTTTTAAAACTGCTCTCAAAACTACTCTCTTTTTTTCTCTTTTTTACTCCTTTTGCAGAGCATTTCCATTATTGCATAAATGAACCCGAATTTCAGGTTTGGCTTCTTATCTATTTGACTCTAAGAGCACATCCATATAACAGTATAACTTTCTTATTATACAACTATAAAACTATTCATAATTTAATGGTTTTTCATTCGTTACTCAATTAGAAGATATGAAAATATTGATATCTAACCTGAAAGTGCAATATAATTGTCCAAATGAGGCCTAACGTGAGCTTAGGATTGCCGTCAACGATGTCATCCGGTCTTATATTAACCAGTTTTATCTGTTAGAAAAAATAGCTTTTAATGCAAAGAGTAAAGGATTGGACAAATTCTTTCACTAATTAATTATTGAAATATATAAGTGCTTTTGTGGCGTTTCTATTGACATATTCATACCTTTCGACGCTTAAGGAAATTGAGGCAAATCTGGATATTTTGCAACATATGAACTCTCATCCGCCCCCTCTCACGAGGCTATAATAGAATTAATAAAACATAAATCACAATCAATTACTGACAGCTGTATGCAAATCAATGATATCGATGCCAATACTCACTAATATCTCTCCTGAAAGTACTTCCAGAAGTGAAATAAGATTGTGTCCATCGCGAAGATCTTCGAATAAATCAACGACTCCTTTAGTAACCTATTATTTAAAATTTAAAGAAAGAGAAATCAATTAAAATATTTTGAAATTTAAAACAAATTCAATTGAATCACGAAAAACACGAAAAAGTGAATTCATTTGGAATTTCCATTTAATTGAAAAAATCTTAAGACAATAGATATTCAAATTTAACTCAAAAATTGATTGAATTTTGTCTCTATTTTAGTGAATCATTTAATTTAAAACTAATGATTGCAAAAAAAAGAAAAATTAACGAGATTGAAAATAAAAACAAAATTATTCCAAATTAAATCGGTAATAGAATTAAGACCAAGGTTAAGGAAATTCTTATTTTTATGAAAAGTATCGCCAAAAGAGAGTCAAACAAATTATTAAAATGTAAATTAGAAAACATCAAAAGGAAAAGTTTGCACTAAAAAAAAACCAATAAAAACAACAAAAATTAACCAAAAAAATATAAGTCGACTCAAATAATAACTTAAATCAATGAAAGAGTGAAACAAAAAAATGAATTTAAAATTGTTGAAAACAATAGATAAAAGATTTATGGCTAAAGAAAGACTTACTTCATCGCAATCTAATGAACAGTTTTCAGTACAGACATGTAAACACGTATAAGTCTATCGATGATCAGATGAATGAAAAGATGAGGAAAACAGACACACAATTAGCTCATGAAGTGATGCAAATTTAGTGATTAATTAGTCATTTTTAAATACCTCGGTGTAAATCCAATGCTTAGTGTAATTGGAGGCAAAATTTGTGAGAAAATGTTAGTTAATTAAATGTAAGCTCTAATCAATCATTTTAGACATTTCTAGTCATTAGAAAACAAATAAAATGATACTTAAAATGTTAGTAAAAATTATTTAAGAATTTCTTCAAGAATTTTAAAGAATGAATGTGTGTTCGCTTCAAATCCCATTAATGATCACTAAATCATTAGTATTACTTATTTCTCGATTTAAATAAATAAATAAATATATATTATATAAAGTTGTTGTCAAAGAAGTATTTCTCAAATTATATAATTACTAATTATGAGAACTACATATGAGTTATGCCAACAAAACTCTTTAATTTCCAAAGAATTCGGATTCATTAAAGATATGCTCGAATGACAGTCTTTACTATTTATATGAGAAATGATTCAAAAAATGACACGAAATGATCGCTTCAATTAACAAAAAATGAGGCAAAAAATAGAAAAATAAATCTTAATCGATATGTGATAAATAAGGTAGATTATATTTCCTAAAATGGAATTATAGCCTAAATTATATATAAATATCAAATCATTTTCATTTGATCCTTAATTTAAAGTACTTTAGATTTAAATATTATTTTAACGCGAAATAAATTAAATGATTGATTTTATGATAAATTGTGTTTATTTGAAAAATGTAATACAAAAATCTCTAAGTTAAGTTCCTTTTAAAGGAGTGTTATTGAATAAGATGTCAAATTCATGGTTACTCTCATCTAAAAGTTTTCAATTATAGATTAAGATTCATAAGAGATAAGACATCTGTTGTCTTCAGTTGCTATAAATTATATCCTTGAGATAGTCTATGAGAGTCAGAGAAATGATATCTTATTGTTTGTTTTATTATTGGCTATAATTAAGTTATAAAAAGCTAAATATATTATCCAATGCAAGGCTTGAACTTTAAATTATAAGATATTGTTTGCCTTTTATTATTCAATTATCAGACATTAAATAAATTTTGTGGCTTTTAATTAAAGACAAGACATAAACCCTCTCTCACGAGAAAAATTGCAAAAAATGATAAAAACTCAATTGAAAAACAAACAAATGTTATTTAATCGAAAAGATCTTCAATTTTCTTAGAAAAAAGTTCTGATTTGAGTCAATGATAAAGAAATACAACTAAAAACGCAATACATTAGACCTGAGATGAGAAAAAATGTCAAATTATTTGTAAGTTTGAAAGAATTGAAAGTTTCTCAAATAATACTCATATTTGAAAGTATTTTTCTTAAGAAAAAAATTGTGAGAAACGATAGGGATTTATAAGAGTATTTCAGGTGTGAAACTAAAACTCATTCAAATCAAATCGTGAATATAATTACTGTTTGATAGGAAGATAATCATGAATTAACAATTGGAGTGTCAGCACACACAAGGTTTGGCAATGGAGTGGTTGGCCCCCAGAGCACAATAAGCCTACTATCGCCAGCACAGAATGCATTGGAATCGTTTCCACACAAACGGAAGAATCGTGGGTTCAGACCTTTGTCTCAAAGCAAAACATTTGGCCGATTGTTGTTAACTAATGTTTGGCGAACAGAATAAGTAATACCGAAATCTATTTCAATCGGACTAATAGTCAATTGTCTTCAAAATATTTTTCTTCAAATGATTTATTTGAAGTCATTTTAAAAAAATTGTATCAATTGTTAGATAAGTTATCCGAAGAATTTATGACATATTTTTGAAACAATCGGCAAATTTTTAATTCATGAAAATAATTTATTCCGGCCTTGAATTCAAAGCAACGGATATTCACATCATTTAATTTTTAGATTCAAAACACATTCTTTTGAATTGAAAAAATCAAATGAATGGCAAATGTTTTAAAATTTGCGTAATTAATGAGGAATACATTTGACTCAAATATGTATTCAAATCATTTGTTTTAATTAAAATTATTGTTTTACTAATAAATAAATGAACTAAATATTCATTTGATAGCATTAATTGGCAAAATTGTGGACAGTTTTGTCTCATCAGTAGTAATAGATTCTCGACTCAGCAAATATGGTTAGTCTTTCATTGAAAGGCATTTCATGACTTAAATCCATAACATTTTACGACTAAACTCTTCTTTACAAAATTGGCGACAATGAAGGACAACAACTATTATTATATTCAAGAAAAAAATTATTAATTGACTCAAAATTATTGCAACAATATTTTTGACTAATTGAGATAAACAATGCTTTCATTAATTTATAAATAAATCAAACATTAAATCATTTATTAATGAGTTTCTGTTTTCATGCATTTGTTGAAAATATTGGCAAAACTTCTTGACTTTTATTTATAACTCATTATATTTTCGGTTAATTGATTTTCATGAATATTAAATCAATTGCTTTGCATTCTTTAGGAGCAGTTATTTCTTATAATCACGAAAATAGAGCTTTAAATTCAAATTTATTATACAAATCGAAAAAAGATATCGAATTGTATTTCGTTTTTGAAAGATATTCAGGAAATGAAAAAACATATAATCATAAAAACGGACGAAAAAAGAAGAAAAATATATTCTATTAATAAAACGGGAATTCAATAAAAATATCCAACAAAAAGATGGAGTGTTGTCAAACAAAATATGAATCCCTATTTTTTATTAAAGACATTTATAGAGAGCTCAGTCACAATCAAATTTGAACTCAGTTTAAATAAGAAAATATTTGGCGAACCCTTCCCTTCCTTTGATAAATGAAACATAAAAAGTATTTCTCACTTCAACTCAGAAAACAATCAAATATATTAAACAAAAAAAATAATTCACTGAAAACTTCCCAATGAATTAATTCAAATTCTTTTAATCGTATTAATGGTATTCATGACAACAAAGAGTTGCCAAATGTATGAACTTTTTAAAGCAATACATGAATTGAAGGGTCAAAGGGTTCGCCGGTTTTCTCGTTTAAAATAAGAGCAATTAATCAAAATGAAAGCAAAACAAAGGATTTTCTAATATTAGATGAATAATCATTTAATTTCCGTCAAATGCTTAAAACGGTTTAAACTACAGTTATTTAAAGCGAACATATTTGGAGAAACAGCTGTTCTTTTAGTTCTCGCAATACTTTTTCTATAACTAATTTTGACGCAAAAATCATTTTAAATGAATAATAACTTAAACGAATTGATTCATACCTTAATTAGGTGTTTGTTAACCCATTTCGTGAACGTCTTCTTTTGTATGGCATCCCTTTCATCTGTTAAATTATAACAAAATTATATCATTAATTATTTAATTCCATTTAATTGTGAGAATAAAATGAGTTTAAATCTAATGAAAAATTTATTTTGCGATTTATTTATTCAATTTTTCTAAAACAGAAAAACATTTGAATCAATGAAATTCAAATCAATAGACAATTATTTGATAAAAGAGTTGACCCAAAAGAGGCGTTTATCTGCATAAACATAAACTCAATCAATAGTTCAAAGTTTATTTACCAAAAAAACTCTTTTTTTAAGGAAATAACCGCTTATTTGGAGTAATGAGTGGCGACTAATTAGAAAATTAATGAAACCAATGAAATGAAAACAAAAGTTGTGAACCAAAACAAAAGTTAGATTAGAGTCACTAAAAGTTGTTTTTCGGTCAAAATTGTAACTTAAGTTCATTAGATTTAAGATAAATAGATTAAGAGATTATCATAGATTCAATCGAAATACTTTTTTGACCATAAATTTAAAGTAAATAATGATTTGAGAGGAAAAGTGAAAACACATAAAAGGGTTTTGAGTTTTGTCGGACCGGAGACACACTATTGACAGATGTGTCAAAACAAAGATACAAACCTTTGGCTTCATTAAGACTGGACTCGTATTGTTGAAGACTGGGGTCAATATCGTCATAGTCTATATCGTCATTCATTTCGGGCAAAAATCACTAAACATTAGACGACGTCTACAATAAGTGTATCGCTATTGTACTCAACTCTATGTTTATAATCAAATGAAGTTTACTTTTGGTTTTGTAAACATTCGACAATTATTTTCACTGAAACTATTTTCCAGAGAAACTCAAATACATTGAATGGTTAGCGACGGCACAGAATAAGTTTTCCACCCAATGCTTGTTTCTGTAGTTTTTAGAGTCCATTTAAGGAATTGAATTCTCAATTTAATTGTGCAAACCTTGCGCTCAGGCTTTGAGTGGGATTTTTCAAAGACTATTTGTGTTTATTAAAGTGTGATATTTAAACACTACTAAACTCAAGACACAAGACATAGTGTATGTCCAATCAATCACAACCAGTTACTGGTTTCTTTTATTTAAGTGATTGCAACTAGAGGCACAGGCCTTTGCCCGCCATCTGTTCGCACACATACATACATACATACATACATCACAGACATAGACTTAAAATACTCGCAGTTAATGTACTTTTAATTTATACGATTGTAATCGCAATTAATTCACAACACATTAATTCAATCAATTAAAAAGCGGTTCAATAAAAATACTTTTAATAAATAACAAAAAGTAAATTATTTTCTGCAATAAATAAAATTTTATTATTATTACTCATTTAAATGAAATGACATTTTAAAAACATGACAACATAAATATGGGCACAAAAATGTGTTATAAACCTCTGATTGACTGAACAGGTATTGTATAAAAGGTTTGAAATCAGGAAAATTGCATTAAAAGTGTAAATAATGTTTGCTATCGACATCTCTAAGACGAAAATCAAGTTTTTAACACTTCTTAACGTTTTATCCAAAGATTTATTTTTTGATTTATTGCTTTCAATTCATAAAAAGTGTAATAAAATTCAGGTTAAATGTCATCTAAATATTTGTCATTAAAACGGAATTTCTGATGATATGACTCGGATTTCGTGGCCTTTCAATCACTGATCAGACACTTCACAATAGATATGAGACTTATTGACGACTTGGCATAAGTCAGTCAATTGTTAAGATAAGGGAAGACTATCTTTTTTAGTCTAAATTAAATATTCATAGACTGAAGAACCGATAGTGAAGAACTCAATTTAGTTAACGCCCTTTCCTTCCTATAAATCATTTAATAAATGACAATCCATTATATACTCTTAATATTATTATTATTTAATATAAAATCCTATTTTATTAATAGAAGAATAACTTTCGAGGAGTTAACAAAAGTTAAACCCTTTTTGATTAAAACAATTCTGTTTAGAATGTTATCAATAAAACAGAACCAACTGATCAATACCTGCATCGATGGGCAGAAGTTTTCTCTGAGAAAAAGTTTTATTCTTATTTTCTGACTTCTTTTTATCAATATTTAAATCCTCATTTGGTTCATCACCTGAGCGTTTGGGCGCCACTCGATTTAAAAACTTCCACATCAGTCGACACACAATTATAATACTAACGGCAAGAATAACAGAATCCCTGGCATTACTCGATTTGTTGTTCCTCTCCATTCAATAAGTAATTAGACTTTAAACTGATTGAGTTTTTAGTTAGAAATTCTTAGCGAATGATATTTACAATGAACTTAAAGATGTGCTTATATTACACTTTCGTAATACGAATACATTTTATTATACTTTTATATGTATTACTTTCCTTAATAACAATATCTTTACCAATGATTGTAATTATCAGTAACCGAGTGATGACGAAAAATGCAAACAAATCGTGTTTTTGAATATTATTCAGTTGAGTACATAACTTAGGTTTAAAGTCAAGGTATTATCATTTTAAAAGAGTCTACAAATCAATCAAAATATCTCTTAAACCATATCTTTGATTTGCTGTCAATAAATACAACTTTGAGTTAAAAACTAAACCAAATCTCATAAATTATTTATCAAATGATTGAAAGTGCATCGAATCAAAGCATATCATAAAAATACCGACTGAAATAAGTGTGATCCAGGTACTTATATGTCGATAAAGAATAGCGCTAAATATATTATTATCAATAAAATATTTTCTTAAATAAAAACTCAGGTAATGTTCGCCTCTTTATATGAAAAGTCAAATAAATTATTATTATTAGTGTTTATTGAAAAACATTGAAATGATTTCATTACAATAATTGTAAATAAATGTTTGCGACGAATATTTTAACATTAAAACTATTTGAGTGAATCACAATTCGTTATATTTGATGATAAGTTATAACACTTAACAATGAGGTCAAGGATAGTGCGGTTGTGTGGACAGGAAGTCATCATTAGATAAGATTAAATGATACTTAAAATAATTGTTCGCTAATAAAGAAAGTTTTAAAGGTTTGGCAAAAACCAAGTAATTAAACGAAAAAATATTGAGTTATAAAAATTTCAATTAGAGACAGAAATAAAGTTATCTTAATAACTTTGAAAATCTTTAATATTATTCATAGAAAATGTTTCCAAAAAGCATTAAAAAGAAACAAATAAAATGAAAACTCAAAACAAATAAAATCGCGATTTAATAGTGTTTTATACTTTAAAACACGACTTTAACCAAAACTACTGAACAGACATTTCAAAGAACTTGTTTTGATTGTCTTTAATGTCAGATAAAATTTATGCACTAAATCTTGTTTTAACCCTATTTTGCATTTAATTTAAACGGATTTCAATTTTTACAGTCAATAATCAAAAAACTAATTGATTTAAAAAAGTTTTAATCAAAAGGTTAATCAATTGAATCAATTGAAAATAGTCAATCTAGGTTAATTCAATGAGAAAACTTAACTCTATTACTTGAGTTGTTATTAATTTCTAATAATAGTGTTTCTCGAAATAGAACTGCATTTCCGTTATATAATAGTTTTGTTTTCATTAATTATAGAAAAACAGATTTCAATTCAGATAATTGACAACGAATTGACTGGAAATCAATTGAAATGAGGCCAAACCACTGATCAGATGGTTAGAGCCTTTGGTTTCATTGGTTTAGTAATAGGTTTACTAATAGCCCGCATCGGAAGACAAGGTTAAGAAGCAGGTGCTCACTGTTGTGCTCACTATTGGAATCCGATTAATATGAAAAGTGTAAACTTGAAAATTCTATTATTATTATTACATTTTAATTGTTATAAAAAGCTCTGAGAAAAACGTTTTTCCAATACTATTATAGGTTATATTACTTTCGTTTCTTTACAATACATTTAATTCTTTTAAATAATTTGCAATAATTTTGTTCGTAATTTAAATTTGAGAAATAATTTTTAAAAATTGATGACTAATTACAAAGCAATTAAGTTTGGCTAAACCAGAGAACTTCATATTTCAGGGTAATAGTAGTTAAAAACATTTTCCATGCTCTCTCTCTCTCTCTCTCTCTCTCTCTCTCTCTCTCTCTCTCTCTCTCTCTCTCTCTCACCGTATTTTACTTATATTAAAGATAAAGAGAACTAATTTTCTTGTGAGCTAACACTGATAGCCTAATAATGATAAATATAATGATAAATGTCATCTTCTGGGCTCTCAATCCATGGCCTCAAAGAAATTAAGAGATTTTCTTGAAATGAAAGTTAATTAAAATTTTATATTAAAGAGAAATACCGACGAAATAAAATTTTTAATAAATACTCGAAAAAAGTTTTCATTCCTTGAGAAACAAGAATTTTAGAGGAATTCAATTGTTTTAAAAAAAGTTAATAATCTTTACTTTAATGTTATGTCAATTGAAATATTAATTGAAAATTGCGATAATTGAGTGAAGAAACAGCAGGTGTTTTGAGTACAGAGTTATTTAAACATTAGATCAGAAGTAATATAATGAAGAAAAATAAATAACAAAAAACCAATTATTATATGAAATATTCGTAAATATTTATAATTAAAGAGAGAATCGTTAGAATCCTTATAACTGATTCGATTCGCAAACAATTGAAAATAAGCGGTAAATAAAGGCTTAAACTATTATATGGTTTAAGCCTATTATCGAATACAATAACCAATTATTAGTTAAGACAACATAAAAGTAGTTTTAACTAAATTTGTCTAAAATTTATTCATTCAATAATAAAAAGAAGTCAATTAATGAGCATTTGATTGAAGACTCGATTTGTTATCGAATTATGATTTAAATGTTTTAATATTCGTTTAAACAAAGACTGGGATTGAATTCAATGTAATTAAGCGATAAGAATATAGTGATAACCATATTAAGAGTGTGGCGACAAAAATAGTCAACCATTTGGCAAACATTACAATTCTCTTAATGTTAATAAAAGAGGTCTGACTGAGGGATAAAAGTGATGGCAAACATACCGGCTATAAATAGAACGATACGATCGGCCGCATCCAACTGTAGTATAGATAAGGGCTGTTGTTTTAGCCATTCATGAATTAGTGGCACTTCTGTCATCGGGTCCACCATATGAACATCACTCAATACTCGATACCATTTAGTGGTAATGACCACAATTTAACACTTTTCTTATCACTGTCTTTTGTGGACACCCTTTTCCAAGTCATTATTGGACGCACACATTCACAACAGATTTATTTAAAAAAGTACTGAATTTTGGTTAATACTATTTGAAGAAATGCTTAGCTTTTGGAGCATTACTTAAAAAACAGTGAAAAACAATATTAAACAAAATTATTCATCACTTAGTGATCACTCCTTTTATATAAGAGATGTGATTATGACTTCCTCTAAATGCAAATTCTTCGTCAATGAGTAGACTTTTCACAATTAAATACTTTTTGAAGAGCAAGTTCAATTGAACAATTAAAGAGTGAACTAGGCACAAATATAAATATCCTTTCTTATTCGATGAATCACTTGATTTGTCGAATTTTCTCACATTTGAGTGAATAATAGAGCAATAAATTTAAGGTTTAATTATGTGTTATATAAAATCAAATCAATAGAAACTTAGCAACAGATTTGTCTTATTCTGTGACAAACGTTTCGAGATTTCAATCAATAAATTGAAACTTTTATAAGAATTAATGACAATATTTGACAAAATATTTACATTAAATTCTATTTGAACTTATCTTAAGTTATATCACAATTGAATGAAAATGTGTTACCAATTAAATGATGAAATGTGTTGGCAGTCAGTATTTAATCGGCACTGTATTGAACTCAGAGAAGGATTGACTGCTTGTGTTGTGTTTCGATAGTAGTGTTGAGTCACTACTCATTCAACTCTGGATTCACTGCTTGTGTGTTGTATAACAAAACATCGATTTCTTCTCAGATATTGTCTGTTAAGACCGGGTTTGCACTCAAAGCGTTTCCATTCATTTCGTTAAATAAAAAACTATTGATTTGCACAGAATAAGAATTGTTGCAAATGAAGGGACACTTTTCTAAAGGATTATATATTTATACTGAAATGCATTTAATTTCTTCAATCAATTTCTTTAAATCGATGTTTATTTAGACTAAATATAAAAGTTATGGCAGTAAATGAGTCACACATTAGAGTGGAGTCTCATCTGTAGTACAGTCTCTCTACTAATGTATTGATCGGTTCGTCACTCTCTTAAGTGAACTCTCACTGAAGTCTCTTCTGCACCGATTCCAGTGACGACTCAACCGTCAAAACAATCGGTGCAATAGTTGTCGTAATCCTAGCATTGGATGACTTTATATTATATTTTTGTGTTTTAGGTTTAAGAGTCGTGTGTTGTGAGTACTCTATATTGTGAATACGTTTTTAGTTTATTTACCTCTAATTTAGTAAAACCTGTCAGACAGGTATTACTATTATAGCACACCATATGACTAACACAAACTTTAGCCAATTCTTAAGAGTTAGGGCTAACCACAAAAATAAACATAATAGTAGTCCGTATGAAAGTGCGGAACCGCACTCTCAAAGGCTGTTCTCTCAAATTAATGAACGCTTCATAACTTCTCTTCAAAAATAAGTGATTAATGAATCTTTGAATACATCAATACATCATTACATCAATACTTCCCTTAATATTATTCTCAATATTTGAGAACAAATTGAAAACAAAAAACTTTTAAGTTATCTTTTATAACATAAACACATCAAATATACTAATGATAATCATATGGAGAACACCATAATTCACACTCTTTTTAGACCATTTATTTCGTTTATAGATATATGACATAATGACCCTGCACATATTAGTATCCAAGGTTCCAAATGATGCGATTGGTATCACTCCACTAAACTGCACTCCACTGACGACTGGCACACATTTATTAATAAATGCAAAATTTGACAACAAATACATTTATTATAACTCTAAAAAATTAATCAGAATGACCTTGGCCTTCTTTGCCATTCTCTTACTTTTTTCCTAAAGGAAAGGGTCGAACAAAAGAATGACTGTTCACTTATTAATAACAAATGCAATGAACTCTAACCAGTGATCTATACTTTCCGTTTCAAATTCAATGTTTTTGAACTCATATATTATGGAACAGAAGTTTTCTGTTATTTACTCGAGAATACAAACTCATCGCTCAAAAGTCACAATTCATTGAATTCCCATTTTGTGCGTCTCATAAGAATTGTTTAAACAGTTTGTGTCACAAAACAAACAATTGATTCAATTATGAGTATAATTACAACCAAAAGACCACTCCTTTAAAATTTGGTCAAATAATTGAAAGGAAAGAAAATGAACTTTATTTCAATTTCGTTAACATTTAGAGCATTGATTTGGTCACTCATACTCTTACTCTACCCTCTCCTCTATTCATAATTCGATGCAATTATTCCTTTTTAAATAAATTTGATTTAATTATAAAAATGGAATAAATATTAAAAATTGAATATTAATCATTAATTTTACAAATTATTAATAAATTTTATAAATTCTTATAAAATTAATAATTAGTCGTCACTATTATGTGGCGGTCTATTAATGCTATTCCTTTTGATGGAGTTAACCGTCCAATCGATACATTCGTGAATTCCATCTCTAAAATGTTTATATAAAACATTAAATAAATGGTTTATTAATAAACTATTTTTAGTACCCCTTAAGAGCTGAGGCGGAAACCGAATGAAAGTCTCGGCGTCCGATAAGTTGAGCACTGGTTAGAAATACCTCTTTTATTCTTTGAAGTGACAGAGAATTCTAAAAACGAAATTTTTAAAAATTATTGTTAAACCAGAAAAAGGAAATAAACGAACGAATCATATAATTTCAAAATACATTTTTCTAAATTTTATTGTACTCTTATTATTGCACTCAAATAATTGAATAATTAACTGACTTCCAGGCAGTGAATGATTGCATTCCAATGTTTAGTAGTGTCTTATAATTCGTGACAAAAAGTCATTCTTTAAAAAGTAGTATTAGTTTTACCTAAAATAAAATAATTACTATTTTCTTCTAAACATAATTTGATTGGAATTTGAATTCACACGAAAAGTCACTGAAAGTGAGTGAAACTATATTTCGAAATACTATTTATTGTCGTTCAATAAATTAATAAAAAAATGTTAATTATTGAAACTAAATTATGCCAACATTTCAATAGAAATCTAACCTTTCATTTTTATAAACAATATTTATATTCTTAATAGGAAGTCGATAAAGTAGAAAGTTTTTATTAACGATTACATATACTACACTTACTATGTAAATGTAGTGAAAAATTACAGATATCATGATATTCATCTTGGTAGATTGAACAAAAATATATAAAAATTTGTGCGAATGACCACTCCTTCACCCGAATATCGGGTCTTAAAGTTTTTTTATATACAAAGTATTTGTGAATAAGATATGAATGAATTCGAGTAAATTTTAAACTATGAAAAAATGAATAAGTTTGCCATATAAATACAAGCTTATATTTTTACCTTTTTAATCATACATTATACAATTTGTAGACAATTTTACTAACATTACTCATTTACTCGAATTCATTCATATCTTATTCACAAATACTTTGTATATAAACAAACTTTAAGATCCGATATTCGGGTGAAGGAGTGGTAATTCGCACAAATTTTTTATATATTTTTGTTCAATGTACCAAGATGAATATCATGATATCTGTAATTTTTTAATAATAAACTTTCTACTTTATCAAATTCCTATTTAGTTAATAAACTTAAGTTATATTAATAATTAAATCTATTACTGTTTCATATTTTTTTTGAATTTAACTATTTTTTAGCTTTCATTCAAATTTGTTATATTTTAAGAACGAAAACAATTATTATTGTAAACTATTATTTAAAGCATTAAATATCAAATTAATTGATCCATTTTTGTAATTTGTATATCATTTCAATAGAAAGAATTAAAAGTATTTCTTCAAATTTATTTAAATTTTCTTTAAATGATATAAAAACGTATAAAAGTATAACTAATTTATAATAAAAGGGAAAAAAGGATCAAATTATTAAAATTATATAAAGAATAAAATTTTATCTTAATTTTAAATAATTGCTTAAAAATCAATGGTTTTATACTCTGATTAAGATAAGAGATAATCCCATATTAAAGTAAATATTACCGGAATGTCTTGTTTGTTGGCCACCAATAGAAGAGGAACACCATTAAGAGCTTCATTTGTAATCATATTATCTAAAAATAATAACTTTTAATGAGTAAACATTTGAAACAAAACTCATGAAAATATAGTGACCGAAGGCTTGTTTTGAGTCTTCGAGTCTTTCGATGTCCGAAGAATCGATTATATAAATGATTGAATGACTCTCTGCGTAATACTGACCACAATATTGAGTTTAAAGTTTAATCGATTATAAATAAGTGAAACCTTATCCCAAAGAGTCTGGAGTTCTGTCTGTCCGCCCAAATCCCAAAAGTTAAGAATCACTCCATCGCTGTCTATTCGTCCGATATTAAGTCCAACGGTTGCCGTAATTTTGTTTAAATTCACTCCTTTATAGTTCTTATTTAGTTTAGTCTTTGATTGTTCCAGAAATGTAGTCTTCCCGGCGTTGTCTAAACCTAATATTAAAACGAAATATTCTTCTCTGCGGAACAAATATTTCCACAAACCATACAAAAGTGAAAACATTTGTCTTCTCTACAAATCAATTGAAATAAAAACTTAATGATTGTATCGACAATCGTCTCATTTGATAATTTTAATGGACTTAATTCAATATTACAAACAATTAATTGTTAAACACATTATAAACATATGATTCAATCAAATCAATAAAATACTCAAATAAACAAAACAAATGTAAACAATAATAAATGACGTTTAAGAAGACATTACGTTCACAAAAGTCGTTAATTTAAATAAATGTTTTGTTTCCCTTTTATTCCAGAGAATAGACTTTTAATGAGTGAGACTTTGAATTTAAGTCAACATTTTATATGAACTCTAATTTTTAACAAAAAAATCGTTAAAAATACTAATTATTGAATGAATTCATAATTTCATTCATTTATTTAATTTTATCCAAAAAAGTGTTTCAATGAAAGTGAATATAAAGAGTTGGACATCAGTGGCCACTTGGAGATGGATCGCCAACGACGACAACTGTGGTATCTGTAGGAACGCCTTCGACGGGTGTTGTACGGACTGTAAAATGCCGGGCGATGACTGTCCACTGGTTTGGGGTCAGTGTTCCCATTGTTTTCATATCCATTGTATTATGAAATGGCTTAACTCACAACACGTCCATCAGTTGTGTCCGATGTGTAGACAGGAGTGGAAATTCAAAGAATAACTTTTAGTTTTTATTCGGTTTTTAATCAAATTATTGTAAAAAAATGTTTAATAAATTGCAATTAAAAGCACTTAAAATGTTTTTTATTTTCATTAATTTATTAAAAATAGAAATTAAGAAGCGATCGATTGCTTCTCGTTTTTGATGTCTTCGAGTTCTTGCATATCGTTTTTGAGAATAGATATGAGATGTTGAATACCATTTTGTTCTTCTCCTAAGAAACCTTTTAAGTCATTGATTAGCGATGAATCCAAAGAAACAGAAACTCCGAACTGATGTTGACTTTGCATTTGTCTCAATTGAGACATTAGTTCGTTGAGACATCCCTGGAATTTGGTTGGCGCCGACAATTCCATTTGAATGCTCTCCAATTTAGCCCTCAACTGATCCTCTTCTGCCTGAATGGGAAAACCTCTTTTGCGGTTTATTTCCTGATTAATCATTATTCTGAGTACTCTATTGGAGAGTGAAATGTGTTTACGTCGACATTCGTCTAATTTTGATTTGGTTTCCAAAACATTTCTGTCGAGCGCTGAAACTTCATCGGAAATAATTTTAAGTCTCATTTTGTGCTGTTCTGTCTCTCTTTCTTGAAGTTTAAATCTTTCATTGAGTGCAGCGAAACCAACGAGTGGTACCGGAATGTATTTGTTTGGATCCGGGTTCTCATGCTTTGCCTGAGCCCATAGTCTCTCATCGATTCCTTTTGGAGGAGTATTGAGATATTCTTCGAGTTCTTGCTTTGAGAGTCCGGCCAACGGAACAATATTTATAAACGTATTAACAAAAACGTTATTCAATTGATTTCTGATATTTTGTTGATTAAAGTAATTCTGTAACTGAACTGAAGATAAGGCCTTATTTGTGGTCAGATCTGTAACTGTTAAAGAAAGAACAGCTCTGTTTTCAGGCAATACTTTAGTGATTTCCAATTTGCTCAACAGATTTCCGGTTATAATTGTTTTAAAGTTTTGTTCATAAGTTAGAAGAGAAGTCTTAAGTTGTGATTCTTCGGCCACCATTTTCACTAAAAACCCCATTTTATTCTCTGAGTTCTCGTTTGAATCACTTTTTCTGTATTCGGAGTAACCGATTGCTTTAAAACGATGGTATGGATCCGTTTGACTTATTTCTATTGGATTAGCAAAAGGGGAATAAAAGGCTTTTCCCGAACCCCAAAAACACTGGACTTTATTGAATTGAGCGATGATTTCGTCCCTCTCGTCGTTAAATATTTTTGGAGAAAATATATTCACATTTTGTATGTTTTGAATCGTTGTCTGTTGTTGTTGTTGTGGTTGACTTAAATTAGAGCCCATAAAAGTCGATCCAAAGGGTTGTTGAGGTCTTTGGACACCAAAAAGTGAAGAACCAGTGTTTTGTTGTGCACTCAAATTCCCGAAATTGAAGGGTTGAGTCGTTGAGACACTAGTGGTTGGCGTAGAAAATGAAAATGGAGTTTGTGTTGACCCAAATGTTGGCAGTGATAGAGAAGTGGCCGTCGATGTGAAGGGTTGGAAAGTGAAAGTAGTGGCCGAGGGATTGGCACCCGATTGAGTGCCACCGAATCCAAACGATTGAGTTGTTTGTGGGCCACCAAAACCTGTGCCTCCAAAAAGTGATGTATTTTGAGTCGACCCTAAAGTTTGTTGAGGAGTTCCAAAAGCAAAGCCACCGCCAGAACTCATTTTCTTTGATTTATTATTAATTAATTCGATTAACTCTTAATCTTTTATTAAATCTCTAAATAAAATATTTATTTCAAATAAAATATTAAAAAGAATTTCAATAAAATTGACCTTAAGGTGCTTTCAATCAGCAGTAAGAAACTGTTACTTTCAATCAGCATCTGATGCAGACCATCAAAAACGTCCAAATATGAGGACCTGAAAAGTACTCAAAACAGTACAAAAACACTCAAAACAAAA
>JAQFZM010000095.1:0-57375 GCA_034695785.1 Galumna obvia
CATTTTATTGTTATATTTCGAATTATCATATGAATTGAATAAAAAATTTAGATTTCAAACTTTTAAATTGCGCGCTTGAACCTTTGAAAAATAAAAAGGTATACTCAGATAAAAAGCTGAAAAATTTATAACCTATTAAAGTTTATTTTATTAATTTTTGAACCCTTTTTAAAAACAATATTGATAGTCATCGGTCAGTACTTTCTCTTTATAATAGAGATTTGGTCATGATACAGTGTATAGGGAAAATGTCAATTATATTTTTATTATTAAAGGATATGGTTTTTGATTAACTTGGTAATAGTATTTGAGACTGAATATTTTGTCTCGCAAACATTGCCCTTTTTTGGATTGTAATATATAATTCAATAAAATATTAATAACAACTGCTAATTTTTATATGTAATTCTATAGGTATTGATTAACATTTTGGTTGACAATAAACATCAGTTGACGTTAAACGCTTTACTTAAACGTATCTTTTTATTATTACTGTCTATGGCAGTGGGTTTTGGTTTGCTTGACTAATTTATCATAAGGGACAATTGACCTTATCGGGGGTTGCCCTTATCGACAACCATCTGTATTATTCAAAGATGGCTAAAAGGGGGGTATTCCGGAATACCCCCTACAACGCCAAAATGTGAAAACCCCCCTACCAGTTTGGGGCCCTTAACATTAGCGTCTATGGACAGATACTAGATATGTTGGGACTTTTTTGGTCTAGGGGTGGTATTTTGCCAAAATACCCCCCTAAAGCTCGGCTCTTTAGCCATCCCTGGTATTATTAGTTTAAAATTATGTAAACCAGAGATGGCCAATATGTGGTCGGGTTATTCCATAATCTACACCATATAAGAGCAAAATTAGCAAAATAAACAAAGTAAAAAAATTAGCTGAAGAACCCCCCTCCTTATAAAATTTGGTGACTGTGAGAAGCGCGGGCTCTGATATTGTATAAACCTTAATTTTAAAGAAAATGACTATTTAAGATAATATATTTACGTTAATAATCTTTTAGGCCTTATTTTCTCATTAAAATTACCTAGATTTCATAATGGTTTTTACATTAAACCCCATATTCAATTGAAAAATTAATTTAATTTTGCTTATTGAGTGAAGTTGCACGTATATATAATTGTATAATAATTATAGCACTTAATAATCTTTAAATGGCCTAAAAAGCAATTAAAACTAAATAGCGTAAAATTCGATGTTTTTAATCTTTGGAAAAATACCCTACCTAATACACTCCTAGGATTATACACGAAATACCCTACCCTACCAACTCCTGGAAATGAGCTCTTTAGCCATCCCTTAAGTAAACTATTTAATAAAATTTTAATTAAAAAAAATTATCTTTTTTTAGATAAAAATAAGAAATAGATATAAGATTAATATTTATTTTATATTGAAGTATTATAGTTAATAAAAACAAATAAATTTATAGTTTTAAATATTAAAAAGAAATAATTGGTGTCTATTGCAGTTTGGATGTGTATATTATAAGGAAAGTACGTTTGCTATTTTTTATTTACTCTTTTCAAATAATGCTTTATGTTATACAACTTGTCAATACAGATAGTGTTTACGAAGAAGTATGTCTTTAAATAAGTTTATATCAAATGGCAATTCATTTTAATGTTGAAAATCTTTTATTAAATAATCAAAATTTAAAATTTTATTTATTTTTTAAACCATTAATAATTTTAACAAATTATTGAGAATTAAGCAAAATATTTACTGATTATAACCGATATTTTATCAAAATTTGTGGCACTTATGGCAATTTCTTCAGTAATAATACTTTCATAATGGATAACATTTTCGATACCCTAAGAAGGAAATGAAACTTATGAGTATCTAAATTAAGATATTAAAATAAATCAGTTCTCTTATGATTGTCAAATTAAAGTTTTTTCAAATATTCAAGATATAAAATAATAATAATACCTTCTCCTTTAGTAAATAAAAGTTTTCAATTCTCTTAACCATCTCAATATTATTAAATGAATTAATAATAACAATTTTTCCATTTATTGGCAAATTTTGAAATTTATTTGAAAAATTAACTTTAGATTGTATATTCTGCCGATAATTATTGAATATTTTTCCTCTTTTAAATGCATTCAATAGAATTTCCTCCAAATCATTACCGTAAAGAGATTTACCAACAAATTCTTTGATTTCATTTGACATTTTCTTTAATTTTGATGGAACATCACTCATACCTTGGATATCTCGTTTAAATTTTGTTTGCATGACATATGGTATACCATTTGAAATTGAGTTTATAATTATTTCAATCAAATGTTCATCAGTATTGATGTCTTCAGACATTCTTATATCCGTTGACAAATCAATAATGACTGCATTATTAATCAGAGAACTTTTAATCATTTCTATGGCAATGAGTCCTCCATATGAGTAACAGACGATGTCACAATTTCCATTTGGTTCTAAAGTGTTCAATATATTAATAAAATATTGACTTATCTCTTGAATAGAATCCAATATCTCCATATCTCGGGTCCAATTCAGGCCAATTACTGGTCTGTCCAACTTTTGAGCCAACTCTTCAAATATTGCAAATGTACCCTCAATTGAGGGAATAAAATAAATGGGTTTTCCAATTTTTACATTATTAAGCTTTGAATGAAGTTCACTCGGAATTATGAACTTAACCTTGCTTAATTTAATTCGATATTCTTTAATTTCCTCTGTGATTCTTTTCATATCATCAATTTTTCCTGATTCAAAATCTTTTAACATTCCTACGGTGATATATTTTATATCACTAAGGCTGACCTTGATCCCATATTCTCTGTCCATTCCCTGTTGCAATTCCACTGCAAACTTTGATTCAATTCCGATTTCACCCAGTGTTAACTGATTTGGAGTTGTCTTCGGATCAATTCCTAATGCCTTCCATATTTGGGCGGCCATCTTTTCTTCTTTAGTTCCAGAGTGAATAATTTGTTTGACTATCATCTAATGATAATTAAAATAATTTTTGTATGAAAATATAAGAATTTTATATTTATGTCTTGTTGAAATGCTACATAAGAGGAGGTGGAATTTAATTAAAAGAAAATCATGGTTAAAATCTTTAGGACTACCTGAATTTGCAAACAAAATATGCACATGACTACATTTAACACAAAAATAAATGATCAAAATCATATAATTTTTTTTTCATTAAGATTTAAATAAATATATTTTTAATTTTACCAAGGTGAATAGCAATCATTAATATTATAAGGGAAATGTAATATTAAACAAATGAATCAACTCTTATAAAATCAATAGAAATTATATAAACATTTGGAAATACTAATAAGCAGGGATGGCTAAAGGGGGGTATTTCAAAATACCCCCTGAGAGGTAAATGTTTGAAAATACCCCCCTGGAGCATTGAAAATTTATTAGTAATAAGTAATGATAATTTGTAATTAACATGCTAAAAATGATATTAATTTTGCTTGTTTGCCTTTTAGAAGCCGAATTTGATTTTTTTGGTCCATGCATTTTATAGATAAGGATACGCAAATTTTGATTAAAGATTTGGATTCAAATAGTCAAAAAGAATCTAATCGTGGTTTTCTTTTATTAAATTCAATTGTCCAGTTTGAAGTAATTCAAAGTTAGTTAAAAATTTGATTTATCTGTTAAATAAATAAATAACCTTATAATTAATGTAATATCATGTCATAATAAGGTTTGAAGGCAAAGTCATAATAATACATTTACGAGCATTTATCAAAATAACCAATTATAAATTTGGTCAAACATATATTTTAATTTATTTATTTTATCTTATTGAAAAGTAATGTTAGATATCAATTAAACTTATAAGGCTAATTTTCATATGAAAAGTATATGAATAGTATTAGGATGGAACAAAACAACACCTATAAGCAAGTTATGACAAAAATTGTGGTGGTACTGTCATACCTTCTTTGAAAAATTTGGGTTTTTTAATTGTTTTGTTATAGTTTAAAAATATATGCTATTCTCTAAGAATTAGCTTTTCGTTATAATATAGAAAAGATTTTTTGAGAAAATTAGGTTAGTTAAGGAAGTTTTGTAGTTTGAGAGAGTTGAAAGATTTATGGTAATAAAAAACAGTAATAATCTCTTTCCATTTATTATTATCAAATTTCTTATCAGTTTATCCTTTCCTTTAAAAATAATATTAAATTACCCTTTATAATCAAAATTTGTTTTGATACAATTGAAATTTTTGGTAAAATTTAACAAATAATATCGTTTGTTAATCTTCAAAGAGATAGCTTAAGGTTACTACTATACTTCGAACTTTAAGTGGAGCAAAGCCTACCAGTCCCTTTAATATCAAAGAGACTATTAAAATTCCTATTACTATTCAAAAGGATATTGGCTCTTATTACTATTAAAAAAAATAAGCTTGCATATTTCAAAATTTCGAAAATTCATTGAACCACCAAGTTTCATTAAAATCAACCTTTTAGAATTTGTACAAGATCAATTAGAATAAACGAAATTTTGAAATATGCAAGCTTATTTTTTCTAATTTTATGAGAATATTTAAAAACAAAAAAACACATCTAATCAATTTTGATCTAGATTATAAAAAACATAAAAATAAATTAATATCTATAATATTGTTAAAAATATAAGACATTATAGTAAATATTGAATAATTAGAAAAATAATCTAGCTAGATTAAAAATTTTCACGTAACATAAATTTCAGACAAAACCATAGTAGTGTTTGAAAAATAATATAATTTGAATAAGAATTGGTGGAGCAAGAGCAATAAAACGAGTGCCCCCAATAAAAGATTTAAGTGTATATTACAAAAGTTATCATTTAGTGATAAAATAAATAGTGATCTAAAAAGAAATAAACTTAAAAGTGATTATAAAATTTAAATTTATTTAATATTTAAATGAGATTTTGAAAAAAATGAGAAGAAATTGAAATTATATTAAAACAACAAAAATAACTGTTTTTATAAATTAATTGATATAGAGCTTAGTATAAATTTTATCAGAGTTACCATGATAGATTTCAATTTAACTATTTTTGAAGAATTTAAATATTTTTGTTTTATTTTATTAAAATTTAAATTGTAATTATAAATAGTATTCATATAAAATTAATTACATTTAAAATAAATTTTATGTTTAAATTATATTAAATAAAGGTTACATCGATTACATATTCTCCGCCTCTTCTATAGTATCGGGAATTTCTTTTCCCTTAGTTTCGGGTAAGAATAGGGTTAAAATACCGCCAATAAGTGAATGTATGGCATAAATAGCCATAACTAATGAGATGGAGGTTTGAATGGCCTGAAAACAAAGCACTGAATTTAATTGAAAATACCTAGTACAATTTAACTCATACCAAATCTTTCATAAAAGGAGAACTAATGGAACCAATTCTTCCGACAACAGACGCGGCGCCCGAAGCCGTGTGTCTGATAACAGTGGGAAAGAGCTCAGATCCTTGTATAAACATCACAATCCAGGCACTATTCACTCCAAACTTTCCACACAAAGCAAACATCACTTTTAGCCACTGATGTGATGAGAAAATAATGGCCACACATGAGATACTTGTCATACACATAAAGGCACAGAATAATTTTCGTCGACCTATAAAACGTGATAAGAGAGCAGTCAATAGTTGTGATGGAAGTTCTATGACTTTCGACAATAGGAATGTTATGTAAAAATTTCCCCCGAAGTCAGACATATTGAAACTGAAGCCATAGTATACTAAGTTATTTACTATCCATAAGTACCAGAATATCAAGGTTATTTTACGGAGTTTTATTGTTTTAAATAAATCCAAAACTGTATATCCCTTTTCCGACCCCTCCCTCGACTGAAAGAGAAGTTAAGTCTTAAGCATTAAATCAAATTCAAAGACCTTTTTTAGAGAAGAAGACAATTGATTCAAATGTTCCTTTAGGTCGGAATCGGGTAATTAATTAACTTTTAGTATTTTCCTAAGAGTTGTTTCAGCCCTTTCTATCTGTCCATTAGTTATGTGCCAACGCGGGGACACATCAAAGAAGTAAAACCAACACAACATAAAAAACATTACACCGAATGAAAGTAATTGCATGTATCGAAAGTCTTGGAGCCAAAAGGCTATCCCTGGTAAGAGTGCATAACCCAAAACCCAACCAACTCCGGTCAGAATTGTGATATCAGACCGATGTTTAGGTCCACATAATTCGAGCACTAAATTCATTATTAAATTGAAATCATATTTGTGTTAGTCTTACACGTAGTATAGATAGCCATGAATCGACCGGAACTGCCCATACCCAGGAAAAATCGGGACACTGTATACATATAAACATTGACAGAGAGAGCACAGCATAACATGCTTGAGATCTAAATAAAAAATGCTATCCAATTGATCGGTCGTCGGCCATATTTGTCGGAATAGTGAGCGAATACGAGTCCAGAGAAGACAAAACTCAACATATAAATGGATTGTGTTATGGATGGCCAATAAGAGCGGTCACAAACTAGTTCAAACTAGTTTATATCATGATATTTATAAAATTATTAAATATCTATTAATATTTACTTCAGTTATAATGGAATTCCCAAATTCTGAGCGATCGTATGTATATTCTGTGCAACTCTGGTTAGGGTTAGAATACGTCCAACACTTCATTAAATCAGTTTTATTCTGAAAACAAGTTTTTATTAAAAAGAATAAGCACTTGACTTACAGTTTCTTTACAAATACTTAAAATAGAGATATAAATGTTTACGAATTTGGTGTTTAATAAATTTATTTACAAATATATGTTTATTTAAATTCAATAATTTAATATAAATTATATCTTTTTGTTATATTATTTAAGTTTCAAATAAATTTAGAATTTTTTTTAATAGTAATATAAACATTCTTTTGAATTATAATAGTTTTATAATAAAGTAATTCTTTATTAGTTAAATATTTTCTTTAACTTTAGAAAAAAATTAATAATTATTTCAAAAATAAAAAGGAATAAAATATTAACAATAAAATAGATTAAATAATAATAACAAAAATTACCAGTTTTATGAACTAAATCCTAATTCCCAATCAGTTCATATTAATGATCGTCAGCTGTATATTCTTATTACTCAAATATTGACGTCACGGGAATCACTTAAACAAAAAAGAATAATATTATTATCTATTTTTTCACTTAATAACAGCTATTATTCAAACATTTAAAAAAGTATTGAATAATATATATTTCAATCAATTATTCAGTAATATATTACTGAAAATATAAACAATAATTATTAGAATTAGAGATCAGATTCGGTTAAGCGTTTGCGGGTTTTTTGAATTTGGGTTAAATTTTAAACTTGGTTTATTTTCCAAAATATATTTATCAAATTTATATTCTTTCAAGATAAATTATATTCTTTCAATAATTCTATGGATTCCCATAAATCTATTTAATATAATTTAGGGGTTTCGAGTATTTTCGGGAAAAACTTTTATGTTTATGCTTTAGGTTTGGATCGGGTATGGGTTTAAGATTCTGTGTATTCAAATCAGAATAATGATCAAGTACATATTGGAAATCGAACATGTTCTAATGATCTAACAGTTATTTAGCAAGTTTATATTTTTATATAAACTTAAAAAAATAGCAAGCTGATGTTGAATATAATATATCTTCATTTTAATTAAACCAAAAAATTATATGACCTAGTTAAATATTTATTAAAAATAATTATGATAAACAAAAATTAAAATTAACTGCCGTACATTTTCCACCATTTATGTTACTAGATAAAATTAGAAATATTAATTGTAGAGGAATAACATGTAACCTAGTTAAATATTTATCAAGATCATTGAATTTTACATATACATTTGTGAAATATACTGATTTGTTAAGTGAACAATTACCAAATGAAACTTGGTAAGGTCCTTTTGGCTTGATTCAAAATAAGGAAAATTATCAAGCTTAAATTATAAATTAATCAAAAAATTAATTCATTTAAATATTAAGGCCACACGAAAATTAAGAAAAACTAATTGATATCTATCGAGGAAATTTTAAAAATAAATGTAATCAGGCTTTTTAATATTTGAAATAATAAATATTAATTTATTTGAATTTTTATTTATACACTCTACATTCGATATATCAGGTCCTGATATAACCAGAATTTCGATATAAACAGGTGCAGTTCATGAACCTTTTGCCCTATGGAGCTCATAATGTTAAACATTCAATATTACCATATTTGATATAACCAGAAACTCGATATTACCAGAAGATATTTACTGACAAACATATAAATTACATTTGATTTAACCAGAATTAGTATTGAATGCCATAATGAAAGTTAAAAATATGATTCTGTGCGAATATTATTAAGAACTTTATTATTTATTTAACTAATTTGTAAATAATTTATATGAAAATCCTTCTAAAAGGCAAAGACAATAGAAAACTGTAAATATTAACTTGATAATAAAAACCAATGAAAAGTATGCCTTAAAAAGGATTCAAAATAAACATATTAAAAATAATAATTTATTATTTATTAAATTAGTTTGTTTACACATTTCATAATAATACTGATATTCATTAATAGATAATAACCCTTTATTTATAATAGATCTTTGACCATGATCAAACGAATAGTAAAGTTTACTCATTTAAATTTCAAATAATTATTAAAGGGTTTATTTTTAAAAGAACTAGATAATTTTTATTTAACTTGGAAAAAAAGTCTTCAAAAAGCTCTTCAACATCATATATAAAATTTAATTTATTATTAAACTGATTCTGTAAATAGAATAAATTATTATTTAATTTTTAAACGGTTTTTGATTTAACCAGAATCTGATATAACCAGATAATTTTAACTGCACCAATGATCTGGTTATATCGAATGTAAACTGTATTTTTTAAACTGCTCGGTGAAATTAAAAAAAAATTTACATTAAATCATCAACTTCTCCGATTGATACAAATAACATTTAAGTTGAAGATAACTGATATTAAGTTTTTTCAATTGTGAAAAATAAAATTTGTTGTATTTTTCGAATAACATCCTCTTAAACTTGAAGACTTCTGGAGATTTTATCTTAATTTTTATCAAAATGTGTCAAGCATCAAAATTGTTCCTAATAGTATAAACTACTAAAAAATCACAAAACGTCTAGTGTAGTTAATTATGAGATCCAGATTTTTTATATGATCACTAATTTTTCTTTCAAGTTAAAAATTTGATATTCAACTTGTCATAGCTTAGTCATTTCTAAACCGATGTTATTGAACATGGTTTCATATTGAAGATGTTACTGAACATGTTAATATACCGTTTACATAATTGTAATCCGTTAAACCGTTTAATAGTAATTACTAATTAGATAAAATGTGGTTTTAACTTTTTGAGACGCCTAATATTTTTGATCAATAATCAAACCATATATTTATTAATCTGGGAGTTAATGTATTTGAGAGATTTGTGTATGAACTTTCATTAAATTTCATCAGTAATTCAGGAATTATAGCTTGTTGAGTTTTCCTAGTTAGTTTTGAAACACAGTATATTAGAGGAAAGGGTATGTCATTGATAACTATAGTTATTGTTTATTCAAATATTTCTTTCTTTTTATGATACGTTTGTTTTCTTTGAACTTTTGTAATATTCGAACAAAAGTGCAAATATAGCTAATAAACAACCAAACATATATGGTCCCAGGGTAATTTTAAACTCATCTAGTTCCATATAAAGTATTGGTTTATCGTTCAATTCAAAAATAAAATCTTTATCGCCTAGATATTTATAGGCTATCATTAGTGCCACCTCCACCCACTTGTTAAATAAGTCAGCCTCTACAGCATCAAATAATCTAGGATAAATAAGTTTTTTATAATTAATCAATAAAGAAATTAATATATCTAGATCATAATTTACATTTGTATAAAGCATTCTTAAGCAGTGGATTGATATCTTTATTTAATGCATATCCATGTATTTTATCAAGGTAAGTATTTCTCGATATGTGAGTTACAGGTTTATATTTAATCTTGTCAATTCCAATAATGATTTGGACATCATTTAATGGCGACAGTAATACATGACTTCTTTTAACACATATTTTGTCCATAATATTAGAAATGTTTCCAAACAATTTTTCAAAATCATATTCAATATAACTGCTCTTGGTTATTATTTCTTTCAATTTGCTATCTCTCTATTATAAATTAAAATTATTTTATAATAAGAATAAGTAAATAATAGTTTTGTTATTCTGTTCTAAATTTACTTTTAGTTCTTCAAAAGATGCCTCTGAAGTGATAACCATTGGCTTTAAATCAGTTCTTTTATTGAGTTCTTCAATGGAATCAATGACAGAGTATTTGTCTTCAATAGTAATCGAAAGAATTTGTGACGAAAATAGTATTGAATTGAATACTTTAAAAACCAATAGAACTGCAATTATTGTGAGGTATGGCAACCGACTCAAGTCTGAGAATTTATAGCCTTTTTGATTGAAAAATATAGAATAAAACAAAAATGTTTTAAAATGGAAAAACTTATTCTTTACTTATCATAAACATTGTGTTCCAAACACTCCATAAATGTTCCCCAAAAATGTTTTTCCTTTTGTTATTTGAGATGAAGTGTCGTTTATTCCTATTCTCAGATAAATTTCAATTATATTTTACAAATTTATTAAACATTTGTCAGTAAATTTTCAAACCTTTTATTAATAATTATTAAAGAACTGATCGTCAAAACAAGGGGTGATATGAATATTGTTAATAAAATAAGGAACCAGATCTTTGTGAATTTAAATTGTTAATTATTATTAAAATTAAAATATAATTAAAACCTCAATAAAGAATATATTAATGACACCAAACAGTGAATTGGATTCAGTGTTGGGATAAAAGCCACCCATTATTGCAACCGAAGGGTTCACTTCTGAATATAAAATCTGTGCGAAAGACATGAGTTGACGGTCCAGGAATTGCTTGTTTAAAATAATATCCACTTCCTTTATAAATAGATTTATAATCATTTGATTTAAGTAATTATTTAATATTATATGAACATGGTTAATTTGAGACTATATTCTTACATGATCAAATAAATATCGGTATGGAGGATCAAATTTTTTATCCGAATCATTTAATAAAAGAAAATGATTAGGATCAATTGGAACTACAGGAATAGCTCTGTTTAAAAACAATCAGAAATAGTTAAAAAAATAGGATTTAATTATGGATTACCCAAAGTGTGTCCTTTTAACCAATTCCTTAACCAAGAAGTATGAGTCAGAACAGAGTGCTTTAGAATTCATATCTTCATACTATAAATTATTAGATGCAAAATAATCTTGGTAAAATACTTACAGCTTGTAGCCAGGTAAATGTGAAGTTTCCTTTAAGCTCTATATCTAAATCAAATGTTTGAGGAATTCCCGCTTTGAACTGAATTTCGAAATCACAATCAAAGTTAGATGAAATCTCCATGTTCAGTTTTATTGTGGGCCTCCGAGTGATTACAATTAAGAATTTAATTTAAAAGTATTTTTAGTGAAAGTATTGAACATCAAAAGAGAGCACTCAAAGTGTCGTACAATTCAATAATAAAGCATAAAATTATTCAATAGAAAGGAATTCTTTTTATATAAGAAAATACAGTCTATGCTCGATTTATCATGGCTCGATTTAACCAAAAGCTCCATATAACCAGATATTTTTTAAGCACCGGCCGCTCCTATGATACTCATAGTGTTAAGTGCCCTCGATTTAGCCTAAATTGATTTAACCAGAATCTCGATATAACCAGATTCAATTTCGGTACAACCCATATAATCACTGTTTGATATAACCAGAAATATTTAGGAAACTGTAAAATTACACTTTTAAGTTACAAATTTTAATGAAAAATATTGTTTTCAATGAAATTTTTTTTGAGTTATATTTTAAGTATAAAGCGAGTGTCCGACAAACGCTTCACTGCGTTTATTAAATGCAATGCCGAGAAGTCAATTGCTTTACAACAATGAGTGTAAAGCATATAAAGGGCTTTAAACTACCAACCTCCAGGGGTAGGACAACCAAAGATCCCTAAATTTCCCGCATTTTATTTTATGATAATATGATAGAGAATAATCATTTATTACTACTGTAAAAATTCCAGCTGTCTGCAATCATCTGCATTCCATCTAGGAGAGTTTAAAGATTTCTATCTCTCTCTCCCATGTATTTTCTATGAGTGTTATGCATACTTTTATATGCTTTACATTTAGCAACTTACAGGCGCCGGACAGACCCTTTAAAGCGTTAACCTCTTTTCACCTCAAAACCATTCAATTTCATATTAATCAAAATTGAACTTGTTACCCAAAAACTTCAAAAACGTTCACACAATACCCCATATTGATTTCGGACTTGCTTTGTACCTTGCTCAAGGTTATGATTTAAAAATTTTATCGTTTTTTGTCAAAAAATCAATATTTAGACTTATTTCCTAAGACTACGCATTCAATTTAGAATTATCTAGTAAAATGATTTTAGATTTATTAATTATCTGAGCGTTAGTTTATTTTTCTTTATTATCTTTGATTGGTTCCATCAAAACAAAAAGATCTAAACTTATGTTGAAGTTTACATTCTAGATCAATTCTAAACTCATATCAAAAATTACTCGATTCGGGAATTATATAGATTTTTGGTTAAATAATTTGACCAAAATATTGAGAGGGGGAGCCGTTAGAGGGGGTCAGAGGGGGTCAGAGGGGGTCAAAGTTAGAATTTTTTCAAAACCATAAAAGATAATAATTTAATTTAAGTGCCAAAAATTATTACAATTTTAACTAATCGATAATTTTAACCAAACGATTGTTAAGATAATGGATCGGGTGCTCTAATTTAATTACTTTTAACAGGTTTCTAATTCAGAACCTATTAAAAATAACTTCTAATTTACAACATTTTTTTTTTGAATATTCCTTTATATTTGCATATATTTTAAAAATAGTGATAATAAATTGAAATATAGAAAAAAAAACTTAATATTTTTTAAAGCCTTCAGAATAACTTTTGAAATATTTTTGAGTTTTATAATAATAATTATTTGATGATAATTACCATGATACATTATTTGTTTGGGAATAGAAATGTTTTCAAAATAAGTTCTCATTATAAATCATTTCCTTTTCATTCATAGAACTGAATCTAAAATAGATTTTTTTATAATTATTTATATTATTTTATAACAAATAGTTATGAATCACTAAATATGAATCATTTGAATAAATACTTGTATATATTTGTGTTAAACTGAGCAAGGACACTTTCAATTACCTAAAAGAGTATAAAGTGTATTGGAATAGTGATTTGATTTTGTTAAATTTGTTGCCTTGCTCATATTTCAAACTATTCTGTAACAGAGATTCTGTTTTAATCTTAAAGATTATAAAATCTTAAAATGAAGTGAAGTTTTTCCTCTAAAACTCCACCCAATTAGTTGTTTACTTAGTTTGTGAACGACTCATAAATAAGTTTTAATGTGAAAAAGGAGTGTAAAATATATTCAATTTTTTACAATTAAATGATTACTGATTTGAGGAATAATTGTCTGAAATTATAATTTAATATTTATTTTAAGAAAATGTTAATCAAAAGCAAAGAATAGTTGAGTTATTTTTGAATTTTTTTGTTTGTTTTTAGTTTACAATTGAAGTCAATTTTTAAACATTTGTTTATTTTGTTTTATTTTTGTTAATTAAATTAAATCATTAGTGAACTGACTTTTTATCCATCGATTGGTTTATATCAAAAGCATAACAATTATTGATAACAAATCTTAAGCCGAAGAAATGAACAAAGAATCAGAAGAATTGGAAAAATCCAAAAAACATTTAAGTCTTTTACGGGAAGAATACGTAAAACTTCAACAAAAGTATTACGAAATCGAAAGGAAATACAATTTATTAAACGCCGAAAAGGGAGTCATTGACGACAACTCATTTGTCTCACGACTCGTCAAAACTGTTTCACAGCTCTTCGATAAAGAATTGTATTCGGATCTAATCATTAAATTAAATGGCAGTACAATTAAGGCACACAAATTTGTTTTGTCCTCAAGAAGTGATGGTTGGGACCAATTGGATCACATATCAGAACTCGATTTAACTGATGTCAACTCCGAAGTGGGCTTCCATTTAATCCGATGGGTTTATACCGATTCCATTGATTTCAGTAATAGAAATGAAGAGTTTATTCTTGAAGTCATGAGAACTGCAAAACGATATGATTTGATTAATTTGGTTGAAGTCTGTGAACAGACTTTAATGTCTTTCGTAAACGTCTCGAATTGCGTTCATTTCTATCAAACGGCTGATGAAATCGGAGCCGAAACTCTAAAGAATCACTGCTCAGAACTTGTGTCCAATCATTGGGATGACTTCACGAGCGATGACTTCGTTTCGATGTCCGCCCAATTATTGTCTCAAATGTTTAAAACCAAAACTGATTTTCCTATTCATACGGCCATAAGAATTAAAAGAGAAGACGTTTTGTTCCTCTTTTTGATAGAATTCGATTCACAATTGGCTCTAAAACTCAACGAAACCGACAAATCGGGAGAACTTCCACTTGATTTGGCCCTAAAGACAAAACAAGAAGACATCGCCAAAACTCTTGTGTCACATAAGGCCAATGTTAATGCAACGGATAGTAAGGGTCAGACTCTTCTGCACAGAGCCATCCAAAGAGATGATCACTTTTCGGCACAATTTCTTATTCGAAACAACGCTTCTGTGGATTCGGCGGATTCTATGGGTGACGTCCCAATACATTTGTGCGCTGATAAGGTTCACAGCGAAGGCATCGCTAAAACAACAACACTTTTGTTGGACGCGGGCGCAGACCCTAACCTTCAGGATATTAATGGAAATTCCGGTTGAATTTCAAGATTTTTGAATTTTATTCTTAATTTTTTGTTTTGTTTAGCTCTTCATCGATCAGTGATGTCTTTGAATAGAACTGTATTCGACATATTATTAGAACAGCCGAAGATATCGATAGACTCGAGGAATAAGAATCACTTAACCAGTTTTGGAATCGCACTCCAAAAGCTTAATGAAGACGATTACTTCGCACTAGAATTAGTCAAAAAAGGCTGTTCTCTCGAATCAATAAATCCAGAGACGAGTGACTCTTTACTCCACTCCAGTGCACGAAATGGTAATGAAAAGGCAGGTCTTTTTCTCGCTTCAAACGGGGCTAAAATCAATTTGGCAAACAATAGGGGCGAAACTTCATTACATATCGGTTTGTATTATAAATTGATTACGAATTTTATATAATTTTAATATTCTTTAATTGAAAGCCGCGTCAAAAGGCCTCAAAAATATGGTGTCCGCTCTTCTCGAAAAAGGTTTGTTTTAATTAGTTTTTGATTAAAATAATTGATTTTAAATGAAATATCCAGGAGCCAATTGCAATCTCCAGACATCACCCCTTGGGTTCGCTGAGTCATTATCTTCACCAGAAGAGGAACAAGTTTTCAATCAGACACCTCTCCATTTGGCAGTCATTGGAAAACATGAATCAGTTATTGAAGTAATTCTTAGCCGTAAAGATAGCAGTGCTTCCATGAAAGGTGATATCGGATCAGCTATGCTTTCACCGAATCTTAATGTGAAAAACTCAAGAGACCAAACACCTCTTTCGTTAGCCATACAATCGGGCCAACACTCAGTGGCACAACTGTTAATCAATGCGGGCGCCAGTGTTAACATAATTGACAAAAACGGTTTGTCTCTTCTTCATCAATCAATTATAAATGGCGACGAAGACAACGCCAAATTCCTTTTGGATTACGGGGCGGACATTAATTTACTGACACCGGATAGCGAGCACTGCCTTCAATTAGCGGTTAGATATCAGTTGGAAAAAGTTGTAGAAGAGCTCTGCACCAAAGGATCAGACGTTAATATTGTGGGTAAAGACGGCAATTGTTTGCTTTGGACAGCACTTCAATTAGAGAATGAAAACATCGCTTCAGTTCTCGTCCGCTATAATTGTGACACAAATTTCTGGTCGCAATCAGAAGAGGGTCTTCTCCAAACTTTACTTCATAGGGCTCTCGACGAGAATAATGGAAGGGCCGCCTGTTTTCTAATACGATGTGGCTGTGATATTAACGCTACAAAGAGACCACAAACAAATGGTTCCACAGATGCAGAAGTCGATAAACAAACGCCGGTATTTCATATATTTATTACTTTTTTAAAGCAAAGAATTGATTCAATGTTTTATACATTCAGTTACACATCGCTTCCGGTTGGGGTCTCGAAGATGTGGTCTACACTTTATTAGAACATTTGGCTAATGTAAACGCACAGGACGTTGAGGGTAAAACAGCTCTAATGATAGCTATTATTAATCAGCACCAGAAGATTATATCCCTTTTATTGGAGTGCAAACAAATTGATCTGTCATTACGTGATAACGTCGGAAACACAGCCTTTTCGTTGTGCATCAAATATAAGAATAATAGGGCGGCCCTCTCTATTCTCATCAAAGAGCCAAATGCCGCCGAAAAGTTTGATGGAAAGGGAAGAAATTATTTACACATTGCAGTCGAAAAGAAAGACATCGAAAGCGTTTGGTTTTTGCTCAGTATTAAAGTCAAAGTTCATTCTCGAGTCAAAGATAATACTCAAAAAACTGCTCTTCATTTGGCCGCAGAGGCCGGCAATGAAATGATTGTTCGTAATCTACTCTTAGCCGAAGCCAATATTAATGATCTGACCTCAACTAAACAAACGGGTATTTCATTTAAGCCATACTTTACTTATTTTAGTTTATTTTTCCCTTAATTTCTATTTAAATTTCAGCCCTACATTTGGCGGCCGAACACGACTTTAGCACAATATGTTCCATACTTTTAGAGAACAGAATAGACTTCGATGCGGTTGACATTAACGGTAATAATGCTCTTCATTTGGCCTGTCAACGAGGTCAATTGGCCACTTGCAAGGTATTGCTAACAGAGTCTCGAATCAATGCCGACGCTACAAACATAAAAGGACAAAATCCGGTCCATTTGTTGGCCACTTATGGTCGGGAGAACGCGGCCGCTATTTTTGACATTTTTCATGAGTCAATGCCCGACTACCCCATCAACAAACAGGACGGCGTAGGAAACACTCCTTTACTTTTGGGTTAGTATTAGAATATTATCACTTTTATCTGAATTCTTATTCATAGCATATATGAATGGAAACGGAAATCTTTGTCGAGCTCTGGTCAAAGCGGGCGCAATGTTAGGCACATGTAATAACGATGGCGTCAATATTTTCAATCATTCAGTGGCCACAAAGAATCTGTTGTACAGATTGTTAGACTTCCTGCCATCAGAGCCTCCCTGGACTGGCAATGAGACATGTCTTGAATGTGGCCTCAAGTTTGGTCTGACCACTCGTAAGCATCACTGCCGCCACTGCGGACGCATTCTATGCGCGCGCTGTTCGGGTAAAGACTTACCTATTCTTAAGTTCAATTTAACAAAACCCGTCAGAGTTTGTGAGGTCTGCTTCGATGTCTTGACGTTAGGCTTCAATACATAAATTAATTTTATCAAAAGTTTTAGTTATTATTATTATTAATATTATATTATTATTATTATTACTAATCTATTTATGACTTAAGACTATATTTTTTCATAAACTTATTATTTTTATTAATTGATTAACAGATATTTAATGCCATAATTTACAGAATTATATTAAAATGAAATCAAATTCAATATAAATATTATTATGAATTTTATATAATTATTAAATTTTAATAAATTTAATGACAATTTTTAGTTAAAAATAATATACAATTTATGTTTATTAGGAAACATATACTTAAATACTGACATTTTAGACTAGTATTGGATTAACTGAAAACTCTTTAAAAAGAAGATAATCTTTTAAACTGATGGGCAGATCCAATGACTGAATTATCTCAGGGAAACACAAATCGAATCGACGACATAACGAATAGATGTTACGCCTGACTGCAAAACGAGCGCATCTGAAACAGAGAACACAATTGATTGCGAATTCAGATTAATTTAAATCTCAATTACTCTTTAAGAGAATGCGGTCTTTCAAACAAATCGTGTATCGGTTCCCAAATACTTGGATTGTATTCATCAAAACCGAAACGGACTTTATATGTACTCTCAATATAATGGGATAACGCTATGATGTGGTCCTTTACAACACTATTCCTTTCAACTATTTTTATAACTTCAGGCAAAACGTTGTAATACCAGTGAAGAGACATTAAATGGAAAGACAAACTCAAGAAACGACTGATGTAACCCTCTTTAAAACATGATCTGATGTCAAATCCATATTCGAGTAATAGTTTTAGAAACATTGGGTAAAACAATGAATGCAATAATTCATTCGGTTCTTCTTCTGTCCGACAATAGTTGACATTAACTTTATGTTTAGTCAACAGTTCTAACATTCGGTAATTATTGTCTCCGCGTTCGAACTCGTTGTCGATTATAGAGAATACACAATGAGAGGGTGCGTACACATTTGGATGAGTACTGTTAACATTAGCCCCAAAACGCAGCAACAGTTTTGATGCTTCCCTGTGGTTAAGACTTACGGCAAGACCTAAAGGCGTTATATATTTGGGTGAAGGCATTGAAAGAGAGAACTTCTGTTCAAATAAGTAGTCAATCGAATCGACCGCAAAACCAAATTTCAGCAAAACTTTAAGACATTTAATTCGTTCACTACTTATCGTTAAATGCAAAGGATTTCTGATTTTTAATTCTTGAAGTTCTGGTTTGAGTTCGGTCTCCATTTGTTTGATATCCATTTTTTGAAGCAATAATTTCAAAGTCTTGTGATGACCGCATTCGGCCGCCAAATGTATTGCATTAACGCCATCGTTGGCCAAACTTTAGTTATAATACAAATGAGAAAAATTGTTTACTAAACAATGAATACCTGTTAGGGTTTGCACCCGATTTGATCAGTAATTCAATGCAATCGGTAAACCCCTGTTGTGCGGCAATCATTATGGGAGAGGCGCCGTCATTGGCCCCAATGTCTAACAAATATTGCAAATTGCGATTCAATGCCTTCTCAATCAATATTTCCAAACACTCTATCCTTCCGTGTTGTGCAGCCGTAAAGATAGGGGTCATTCCACACCTTTTTATATTTAAAACTATTGAGTTATAAGAATAGATAGAAAGAGAACGGACTCATCCTTTGCGTCGAGATTTGCCCCAAATTTGAGAAGAGTGTGAGTCATGATTTGGTCGCCACGAGTCGACGCTTCGTGTAATGGCGTCCAACCGCCGCAATCGCTTCGATTAATGTCAACCGTTTTGTGTTTAACCAATTGTAAGACAACATTAGTCAGTCCGGAACGGGTGGCCGTCAATAGAGGCGTTTCGTCCTCATTGTCGGCGATATTTGGATTCGCTTTATATTTAAGTAAAGTCTCTACAGTTTTCTCAACATTAATATCGGTGTTATGACGACAGGCCAAGAGTAGAGCCGTCTCGCCCTCATGTGATCTCCAGTCAGCGTCTGTGTCCTCGTGTTTAAGGAGTTCTTCTACTAATAGATGATTGTTATCTTCTTTAGAAATGGCGGCCTTTAGAACCATTCAATTCAATATTAATTAAAGAATTGTATGATTAGTGGTGTAATACCTGATGGAGTGGACGCCATCCCCTGTTGTCCATAATGTCCACACATTTTCCTTCGCGGATCAGTTTTCTTAAAAGTTTTAAGTCATTTAAACGGACGGCATTCGCGACCGTCGATGAAGTGTCCAAATATTCTTCTTTGAAATCCATTCTCGAATGCATTGAATTGTATTCTATTGTTTGCCATTCAATAAATGATCGCTTTTTTAGATCCAATGGTCGACACAATTATTAGAAATTTATTGCAAACTTTTTAAGTCAATATAAAGTTAATATTGATTTCAAGATTTTAATTATGTCTTCAAATCATTTAATTTTTTTTCAATTTTCAAGAATTAAATTGAAAACACTTTTAGCGTAAAAGAGATGGCGTTTATTACTATTGTTGTCGTCATAACAACACTGTTTACTACATCAGGGGTTGAGTCTTATGGGGGTCTTATAGGGGTCACAATGTTTGAGCTCTAATTCAAACCAATAGAGAGATATAAACAAAGAGTTTTTCCCCCAAATTATGATTTGTTGTCTCCAATGGTTTGCATTATCAGTGAACTGTCATTTTTTACTTTTAAATAAATTACGTTAATTTTGAAGAAAACTCAACAAATTTGAACTAGTTCATTCATATGCTAAACTACGTAAAGATTAAGCTTGCTTCCAATTTTAACTGTTTCTGAAACTTTTTGATTCTTGATCATTTCAATCCTACTTTATATTTGTCATATTCTAAATGAAAAAATAAATAAGTTTTAAGTGAGTCATAATTTATGTGAATTAAGAGCCCATTGATTGTAGCGAATGATTTGAGCAAGCTCATTGTGGTTCTCAGTATACGCGATAGAGTAACTCTACTGTTGTTGAGTTGAACATGCTCAATACATGTTCAATGACAATACACTAATGCATCACTAGTGCTCAGATATGCTTCGTTTGGGAAAGTGTTGCCCCTTTGAGTTGTGCTGATTATGACTTACCATCACTGAAATGGAAATATATTTCTAAATATAATTTAAATGAATAATTAAATACTAATTATATTTTTTAGTCAAAATTCATAAACAATTTATATATTGTTTTAATAAATCAATCATTGAATCAATCGATAAATTCCTCCGTTTTTTTGTGTTTCACTTATTTTGTGAAAATCAGAATCAATTGAATTGTGATTCAAATCATCACATTTTTGGCCGAAAATCCTTTTATTAATAACTAATAATTGGATTAATTAATCGTTTGTCGGAAATAAATAACTCTTTTAATGATATTTTGAATTTCTTTTCGTGAAATTAAATTCAAAAATAATTATTTGAATCCTTTCCTTAATTTTGAGTCATATTTCAAGTGTTTATAATTTTGGTTTTCAAACAAAATATTTCAAATCTAATCTTGATTTGAGTTCGCCCTCAAAAGGACCTGAAAAGGACCCGACTCTTCACTGAATTTCATTGATTTGGAAATAATATCGATTGAAAGGATGGGAACTCGTATTCCGTCGGATAAGGTATTCATTGATTCAATGATTGTTATTATTTTAATTAATTTAAATATATTTTTGACGATTTTATCCGCGTTTTTAATGATTTAAAATTTAATTTTATATAATTTTGAGAATTTTGTTGAAATAATATGATATAAATGTTCACTCATTTGATAAGCAATCAATGGTTCATATATTTTGAAAATTATTTTCTGGTTATGACTAATGACTGCTATTATTTCGTCTATTTTTCATTCAATATATAATTATAGACTCAAATACTATGAATTTTTTAACGAAAACTTAGAGACGACTAAAAGATAAGAATTTTTAGTTAAAATAATTGAAAAGAAGAACCAAATAGTGTTTGAATTTTGATTAATATGTTTATAGTGTTTGTTATCCTCCAAACCCTTCCTCTGATCAGAAATTAGTTAAATTAGTGATAAGTCTAATGAATTAGTTTTAAACACATATTTTGTTGTATTTAATCACTAAAATAAACATTTTTTCAGACATATATTCAGTTATAAAATGAGTATTCAATTAGTATATAATCTATGATAGGAAGTGCTTCTAATCAAATGAGTTCTTAAAAATAAGGCCTGTCCTCATTTAAATTGATCAGATGACCAAGATGGTACTTTCTCAGGCCCTTTAAATTATCTTAGTTGTATTTCTAGTTTATTCCGACTCCTTTTTATCTTATGTTTTAGTGATATGTTTCTGTTTGAGCTCTTATTCATGTCTAAAGTCGTTACCATTAAAAACAAAACATCCTTTTATTATATGAGTTGTCTTTCAGTTAATTATCATTTTGTGTTAAATAACATAAAAACAGTTTTCGTCTCATTTTTTATGGAAATTTAGTTGAAAATCGATTTTATTAACTCTTATTTGTTTAGACTAATGAATGTAATTTTAGATTATTTTTAACTCTTATTTATAAATCGATTGATTTTAACAATTATTTCTTTAAACTTTGATATCTTTTTAGAGAATGTTTTTACTGCTATTTTACCCGTATTACTCATTTTGTCCTTGCTTATTTATTTTAGATGTTTATAACTGTTTCCTTCGTTTTTGAAAAATAGTTTGAGGTTTTCGTAACGCCATTTATATTCAAATCTCTTTTTTTTAATTGAATTTGAATTTAAAATTTAATTTAAATTCTGATTTTCGCAGATTTTGTTTTAAAATTTGGTCTCAAATGAAATGTTTCCTAATTTAAGAAATGATTTGAACGACAATAAAACAGTTATTTTCTTTTCTTCTGCCAATTATTTATAAAATCACGAGTTTTTTCTTTATTTTAAATTTATTTTTTTTAATTCCTTGTTTTCAGACGTCAGACATTTAGCGAAGAATTTTTAAATGCCTTTTCAAGAGTGCAGACATACGACTGATTCTGTGCTACTTTTTAGGCATTTCATGTGTTTTGACAGAAAGTCGTAAATTTTATTTAAGATTTTTTTTTCGTTAAATTCGTTATTTATTTGGAGTTTTTTGAGCCGACTTTAGTGTAGTATTGGTTGAGATTAAAATCAAGTGAATTAACTCAAAATAATTGCTACTTGCTAGTTTCGCACTTTTATTAGTTTCAGAGTATTTTTTAAGCGATCGCTAATATTTGCCAGTTTTGAGTGAATCTAATCTAAAATGTTGTGTCAAACGTTTAAATGTTTATCCATTTTTTTATTCTCTAATTTAAATCTTTTTTAAGAGTCTTTAATGACAGACATTTGAGATATTAGTTTCTAATCAGAAGTACTGGAAATCTATCTTCAGTTCTTTTGATGTCCAATTAGACAACGGTTTTGAATTCTTTGCTGTTATTAAATAAGTTTATCTGAATTTGTTTTCTGTTTGAATGAAAAATAAGTATCGAATCTAAAGAGCTTTGAATTTGTCTGAAAACCCGAAGATATTTACAGTGTTTTGTAGTATTGAGTTGACATACAATTCGTTGTGTCGTTTGTTTTTTAGCCAAAATCACAATAAATGGCATAAAATTTATTTCGATTCAAATGCAGTTTCTTTTGAATAAAACGTAAATTTGTCTTTTCGTGTGTCTCTTCACTGACTGATGTCATACTGTTTTGTAGACTAATGTGTTTTGCAATAAAATTTATCAGTATTTGTCGATCGCGTGCTATAACTCTATGCTTAGCACCAGAACAAACAGATCCAGACCTTCAGAGCCCATCAAGTAATGAGTTTCTCTCATTCTGTGTTTGTAATAGAAATGGAGCCAACAGTTATAAAAGCAATAAATGCATATCTCATACATATTATGAAGATATGAACGACGAAGACTTGCATCAGAGCTCCGCATAAACCATACATTTGGAGCGTTTGTTTCACTTCAATTCTGCCACTTTTGAGTCAATCCTCTTTTCTGCTGTCCTTAGACTTAACATTGAGAGCGATATTTAGTTTCACAATAGAAATATCGATTTTTGTTCATCGCTCAGCTCTAGTTTTCAGTGAATCTTTGCTATTCCCATATATACCAGAACTATTCCAGTACTCTCGAGTTGGCTTTTTTTTGCTACGAAATATCTATTCTTAAGTGCGAACACTCAGTACTCAACCGATAAGTATATTAGAAAAAATTTAGATTTAATTCAATGCAAAGTATAGCTCAGAGTTTATTTTGTGAGTCCCTTCGGATAACTTTATTACTGATTATGAAATCATTGATTTATTAATATTCGTTTCATTAAATGCTTTTATTATTAGATTATTCTTAGAAAAGTATTTCGCAAATTAATACTCTCTTTATTTCTTCACAACTATTTTTGTCATTCATTTCAAATGTATTACAAAATTTATTTTATATTTTATTGTATTTTAGTTTTCATATTAACTCATATTTCATATGATATGTATTTTACGGCCATTTTCTGACCATTTGTTTTGCACTTCTCTCTACTTCTATGAAGACATTAGTTTAGTATCTTTTCTCTTATTTCTCTACTCTTATCGTCGTTACACTTAATTTTTGTCACATTTTAGTTCTTCAAATCAATAAATTTTCAACAAAAAAAGGTATAAGGATTTTAATGAAATCTCTCTCTCACTCCCTCTCTCTCTCCCCTCCCTCTCTCCCTCTCCAAGATTTTTCTCTTAAGTTTTAGACAAAATTTTCTGTAATTTAGTTGAGAAGTGCTTTTTTCGTATTTTAGATAAAAACCTTTTTTGAATTGAAAAGTATTTTTGATTGAATTTTTTGTTTGAGACAAAACTCTGTTATTCAGACTTTTTTAATTCAGAGTTATATATGTTTTGTGGGAATTGTATCGCTTCGGGCTTTTTTCACAAAATATTTATTTAATTTTTTTTAATTTAGAAGAAAGCCTCTTGCAAATTGTATTTACCAATATTTTAAGATATATTTGAACTAGTTAATAGTGTCAGTACATTTATTATCTCGAGTCCACCAAAAATCAATTACAGGTTATATTAATTTTTTCTTTGAATCTCAATTTTTGTGATAAAACGGGTTTAAAGTTGTGAATCAATTGACTATTTATAGCCTTCAATAAGAGTTGGGTTTTGTCTGATCGGGTTTTTATATTAAATTTTAGTAATATTTTTCTCCTTCGAGTCTATCAGATATCGCGTGATTTTAGATATATTTTCAGTACTTTTTTTTATCAGAAATAATGTATTTTGGGCAAAAAATGGGTGAAAATTTAGGTGAAGTTTTCTAATGCTATTAATGGTTATTATTGATTGGCTAAACCCAGTGTTCATAAGTCAAGAGTATTTTTTCATTACATATCTATCTCTTAGTTGTTGTGATGTGTTTTTTCTCGCAATAATTCTCGGGAACAGACACTACAGACACATAAAGATTGATTGTCTCCCTTTAAGAATAAAGTTCACACAATTCCCTAAATCGATGCCAACGCGTCAATTGAAGGTGTGTTTGAGCCCCCGATGTTTGAGTTGTCCACTCAGTTATTAAGACCTTATTATGTCGCCAATCAATGGAATAAAATTATTCAATAAATTTATTTTTATTAAATTTTAAATCAACTTTTATATATAATTTAATTTCAAGGCGTCATTCTCTCTGTCCCCTCTTCTCTTTCCCTCTCTGTCCCCTCTCTGTCCCTTCTTCTCATTTTCTTGAGATTCCGTTGTTAGACATACCCTTAAGTCAAGTGCTGTTTATATAAAAGAATTGAGTTTTTCATAACTTATACCGTATTCCCTCACGGTTGTGACAATTATTAAAGTAAAATAACTATTTTTAGAAAAATAGTAATTTTATATTACAATACAATCTTTCAGTTATTGTTTAGATTTTTTTACAAAATTCGGAGTAAATTAAATAAACTTATATTGGTAATTTGTAAACTTGGTCATTTAGTTTTAAGAGAATTGTTTTGAAACAAAATGTATATAACTCAAAATTATAGAAATATGGTAAACATAGTCTAAGGGCTATTTTAAACCCAAATTCGTTTCGGTTTATTGAATTCTTTTACAAAAGGTTATACTCAGAGGTATACTCTGTTCATCGATAGCTCTTTTTGAGGGAATGCGGTATAAATATATGTAATAAATAAAAGGCAATCATTTAAATACAAAAGTATTAAAACTAAACGAATTGTATATTATATGGAAAATATTATTTCTTACACTTCTCTCAAACTTGAGCTCAAGTTTTCCTTTTCTTTCAATTCAATGGTTTTTAGTTTTGGTTTAAAACTTGAAATGTTTTATATTTCTCTCTTTTATTATTATTTTAAAAAATGGTCTGAATGTGTGGCTCAAGAGAGAGAACCTGTTCTAAGAGTTCAATCTTTGATTATTATATTTTGGTTAAAGTCTTGAATGACTGGCGTTTCACTTTGCAATCAACTAATATCTGAACAAAACCTATCAAACCATTTGTTATGTGTTCGTTCACAACCCCACACAACCTCTGAGCTGACTATCTCTTCATAATCATTATCACCAGCAGTAGGTTCTGTTTAAGGCTCGAAGCAATCAACTTAGCGCTGACTGCTATTCAATCGTAAATTATGCAAAACTCAATTCTAAATGTGTTAGCTTTCGGTTGGCCACCACTGGTTCTCTGCTCTCCCATAACATAACCGTCAAAATAATAATTTTGTCCATTCATTTGGACTTCACTCAGCATTTGTCTCAGACATCAATTATTTTTCTTTTTTTAGTTTATTACTATTTATTAGTGTTTTCTTTCTTTAATTATATTTATTTTAAATATAATTAAAGAATCAATATTTTCTCATTTTTTTCAACATTTGACTAAAGAATAATAAAAATTACTTTCGTTTGGGTTTTATTTACTTATGAATAGTATTCCAGCAGTTATTGGGATTCGGGTTTTGTTGGGAAACTTTTGTCAATCCATTTGTCATTAATGAGTTGATTGAAAGTACTTTTACTTAGTGTTAGTGATTGTACTCTAATTTCAATTCATCAGCAGTTCTTTGACCGACCGTTAGGTAATCATTTCCATTGAAACCCTGATTTGAAAGTCACTAATCTTGGATACTATCGGCAGGACATGCACTTAATGTCCAGATTCTAATCAAATGCAACACTAGTTATATGTTTGCGCTTTAGTTCGCACACAAACATAAATTTTTTGTTTGAAATGTTAGCACTTCTCTGTTTTTTTATTGTTGCCGTTCTCTCAGTTAATACATTGAAGCCATCACTTATTCGTCAGTGTTTTTCTTCATTTACTAAGTTATTGGTTGACTCTTTTTTATAGGTTTCTCACTGTTTTCGATGGCTTTAAGTCTAACTTATGTTTTATGTCTTAAAATATTTTAGTCATTTTCTGACCGAATGTTTTTACCATTAATTCCCTAAAATTCAATGCATTTTAAATGTAATGCTGTGTTTGGCTCCGATGTGGGGTTCCGTCAGTGAAAGTGATTCTCCAATTCTGATGAGTGTTTCTCTCTTTTTCTCGCTTTTCGACTCATCCTTAGTCTATGACATTCAGTATTGACCCTTAAATATACAGTTTTCTCAGTTGTAATTCATTACTTGATTTCATTTCCTTTTAAAGCCATTGAATAAGTTATATGTCTTTTAAATCCTGTCTTCTGTTTCATTAGTTTTTTATTTGTATTTGAGTTTAAGTTCCCTCACTTTAATCGACATTATTTTTTCAAAAAGCTTTGGTTTTTGTCTTTCAGTCAATTTTTAAAAGTGTTCTTAAGTTCAATCATTTTCTCAAATCGTATAATTGCTTGACTTTGAAGTCGTATTTTAGTTGTTTTTTTGTCTATTTTGGGAAAATGTAATTATTTATATATATTTTATACATTTTGAGCACTTCTTGGAAGCATTTATACTAAATTATACGATATTTGTGAACAATGAATGGCCTTTACTTTTGGCATTATTGCTAACTTTGTAAGAGTAAAATCCGATCTTTTAAAATACTTATTACTCATTTTGATAATATGTTTGTGAAGAGGACTGGAGTGCGTACACAACATAAGCCAAGGCTCGTTAGTTGTGCTTATTTTTAAAAACAGAACCGAAACACTTGGGCTCAGAACAGAACAGATATTGGGTTAAAATCAAACAAAACCGAATGACTAACTTAAGAGTTGTTTTCTTTTGAGTCGATTTGTGGCAAATATTTTTAGGCATTACTTCGAGCATAACATTTATATACATATATTCGTCATATATTAGTCATTGAATGTCATTTGTTTGATAAGCAATCGGTTCATATCTTTTCAAAATAATTGTTTTCCACTAATGACTGCCTCTTATTTCACATATTTTTATAAGTTTTTAATTACAACCTTTTCATAGTTGTGTCGATTTTTTACATTCTTTTAGTTTTAGTCATTTGCTATTATAAATGATGAATATCCTGCTTAAAACATATCTAGATAAATAGATCACTTTGTTGTTTCATTCTCTTTATTAAATATACAGTTAAAGTTAGTTTTTCATTTACTTGAGTTTGAGGTCATTTCATTTATTTTATTTGGTTTTGAGTTTTTTTAAAAAAAAACTTTTAGTGTTTTTATTATTGATTTCATTTTAAATAACATTTTATTAGTTGAATCTGTCGTTCATTTTTTGTGATGTTTTTCTGTTAAAACTTTATTTTTTTCTTTAATAATTTGGAATTTTGTCAAAATTTTTCAAAAATGTATTACAAATGGGAAAACATATTATTAAAAGAGTTTTGAATTGAATTATTTTATATTTAATATTTAGTTTCACTTACATTATAGATATAATTGAATAATAAATTATTAGTTCAGTTGACTCTTTTTGTCTGTGAATTGAAAATAGTTTTGGCGTTTTTTGTTTGTATGTCTATCGCAACCATTTTTCAAATGCCTCTACTCATGACTGTCTGTTCTTTTAATGAATGCCTCGATAGTAGTAAATACTTGTTCTCGTGATTCCGATAATTAATTATTTTTCTCTTCTAATGATTATTCATTTCGTAAGACTTTTTTCATTCGGTTACTGTTTTTTAAGGGACACTCCTTTCCACTCAATTTTAATATTTTCATATTCTATGCAAAAACACGTTGAAGTCATAAAAAGCTAAATCTATGCTGTTTTTGATGAATAATATTTCTCAATGATTGCAAAATGAATTAAAGGATAATATCGAGGGTTAATAATAAGGAATTGGGTTTTCATTTCATTGTCGTCTCAAAATTGATTGAATTGGCTTTGAATTAGAGATTTGTTTTTAATTAGTCATTGAATTAATGAAGAATTGATTGAAAATTATTCTTAACTCAAATCAATGCTACGATTGAGTTGTTTTGCGATCAATTTTTGTATTAACGATTTCAATACAAAAATTGATATTTTGGTGAGTATTGAGTTTTCAGATGATTTTGACTATACTCTGGAGTAAATATTTTGTTGCCCTGAATATATTGTATGAGTGTATGTATAGTGTATTCAAAAATTCTCTCAAATGTAAAATTTTTGAAGTCTTTTCACAGCAAATATTGACTTTTATGGAGAATTTAATAATAATTTCTTTTCTTCAGTGAATTCGCTTAGGATTTAGTGATGTGTTTGACGTTCAATGTTTGACAGAAATATGTATTTTTTTGAAGTAAAAATGGATTTCAACAGAAACTCATTTTATATTTAAGTCATTAAAAATTTATTCTTTGGTAATGAAATGGATGGCATTCCATAATAAAAGAGTGGTTCATTTGTTTGGGCATTAACTCAGGGTCTTTTGTTAAAGCTCGAAGTCGTTTGCATATAACATGAATAGCAATTTGTATGCAATAGACATATGTATAGGAGTTAAGAAACAAATCGGTTGAACTGTTCATCGCTTTATTTATACGAATTCAATCAATAGAGTAATTGGCTCTGAAATGCCGCTCATGTTCTCCACAACTCCTTATAAATGTCTAATCTTTGGTTTAAGTCGATGTGTAGCCAACGGCTCATTTTGCAGATAACTGCCCAAAACCTTCAGGTGTCGGACAATTAGTTTGCGTTTAGGTTTAGGTTCAGGTTTTCTATTTTTTGTATTTCTCTTCACAATGGTTTTAGTGGGCATTGGTTTGCACCTGAATGGCGGCCACAAAACTCTTTATTTTAAATACTTTTATTTTGCAATTCTCTACACAATTCTCTTTAGTCACTCTTATCCACCCTTTCATTAGATTTCGTGATGTATTTCACTGAAAGCACTTCTCAGAAGAGATACTCCGCATAAGAAAGTTTGCAGTTATGAGTTCCATAAATTAAAGCCTTCACCTCTACGAACACCTTCACACTTATCTATACACTCCGAGTATTTCTCTCCCCTCACTCTCTCATTATTAATGTGTTCAGACAATATTACAAACATTTTTTTTGTGTTTGTGTTCATAACCACAGCTTTGGTGTAATATTTTATTTTTGTTTCTCATGAGATATTCCTTGAGTTTTTATTTTAAAAACTTCTCATAACTTTTTATTTATTTTAGGCTTTTATTATGAGATGCCATCAAATCATTATATTTTGAATTCATTCAGTTGTTGTATAAAATTGAGTTCCATTGACTGCCCGAACATTATTTATAAATTTTTTTTTTATATTTTTGGTTCAATTTATTTACTTTTTGGTTCGCTTTTCATATCTTACATTACGTGAACTTTATTTTTATGATTTCGAGTCATTAGTTTACAACTTTTCTGTTTCAATGTCTATGAAAGTGTCGTTTTGCTGAATGTCTTCATATTATTTCCATTTCAGATGAGTTCACTATTTTTTTTTGTTTTTATTAATTTTTTGGAAAATATTTTCCTCTGAATACTATGAAGTCATTGACATTATTAATGTGTTTCTTATAATAGTAACTATTATTCGGTAATTAAAGTTTCTTTTTCTTTGTATTTGGAATTCGTTTGAAAATTGTTTTATTTTATTGAATCGAAACAAATATTGAGTAAAGAATTTGTTTGTCATATATTTTATTGTCTAATATTTTTCTTTTCATTTATTTAGTGAAGAGAATAGAATGAAATATTTGGAAAAATGAGAAAAATTCCCGATTTTTCTTCTTTTTCAGTGAACACAACATAAAAAGCTTTAAAAATGAACTCAATTTTATGTCCAATAGTTATGGTGTGACAGACATTGCATTCCATTCGTGAGAATTGAGTTTCAGTAAAGAGTGGCGTTGTTTAGCACTTTTGGGTTTACTATTATTACCAGATTTGAAATTTTTTGGTCTAAGAAGTTGTGATCCGAGCAAAGCCTCAAAACTCATAAAAGCAAAAAAAAAGAAATGCATCGAAAATAAGTGACTCCGAACTCATGCATGCATTTCATTCATACAAAACATTGCTCTAACTTTGGGTGTCATTGATTTGGAAAAAGGCCTTCTCTAAGAACTGCATAATCTTAAAGCAATTGATATATGAATTGTAATGAATAATAACAGAGAAGAGGACTTCTCTATAAGTCTTCCCTTTTCCCAGTCTTTTGAGAGTTGTTCTGAAGATTTACATACATTGGATGCCAAACACCGACTCCTCTGACAAACACTTGTGACTCTCTCTCTCTCTCTCTCTCTCTCTCTCTCTCTCTCTCTCTCTCGCGACTATGAGTTTATCTCAAGTTTTAAGTTTCGTTTCTTTTTTTAGATTTTTTACTCTCTTTTTCTTTAATTATGAAATTCTACCCCTATTTTAGTGGACATATCTCTCATTATTTTGTGTTAAACTTATTTGTAATTTGAGAAAAATTTCTATTTTCCGTTCCCTTCATTTCATCCCTCATTTGTTTTCTCATTTTTCAGTTCTGTTCCCTTTAGATCTAAACTTCCACTTAATCTCTCTTTTAATGTACTGTAAATGAAATATTCGTTTAATTTTCGAGATTTGTTTTGTTTGTTAGAAATGAATGGAAACTAAATAATTCGGTCATTGGTTTGACAGCTCTTCCCAACTCTTTCAACACTTCCGTAGTTTTAGTTAACTGTATTTAACTAAAAAACATTTCTTTTTAAGTGAAATGAAAATTCATAGTTGAGATAAATGATGAAATCAAAGTTTATTTTTCTTTTCTCTCAATTTTCTCTTTATTCGAGTGTTTTTGACTTCGAAATTAAATGTCTTTCATCGGATGAATAAATAAAACTAAAAAATTAGTATTACTTTTTTCAAAATGTTATTTGAAGAGTACTTCAGAGACGGACAGTATTTGTTAAGGGGTTTATGTTTTGGAAACACATATTTCTACCACAAAAATAACCTAATCTGAAGGGTTATATCTTTTTCAATTGATTGATTCTTGGTTGTGCAGCTCTGATAGTTTTTTACATGAAATAAATCATTAGGAACTGCATTAAAAAACAGTCGTTTTGTGCTTTAATTTGAAGCACTTGTTATCCGAGAGTAATATCCATTCATTCTCGTTATGCAGTTATTTAGTCTTTTATATTATCTCCTATTTTTCATCTATACATCTGTCTGTCCTTTTGTGTAATGTTTGAGCTCTTATTCATTTAATGTAGTCGTAATCAATGAAAACAAAACATCCTTTTATATGAGTTGTCTTTTGCTCGATCTGTCATTTAGTGGTATAAACGCATAAAATCGTTTTCCTCTCTTTCTTTGAGTCAAACACTAAATTTATGTCGAGTTATAACCGAAACTACGTTTTTATGTTCAAAATCCTTGATTTCATCGTCAGAATAGGTTTATAAACCCTTTTAAAGCTTCAAATTATGTTTGACTCTTGAAAATTCCAGTTTTGACTCGTTTTCAAAGTTTCATTCACTCTCTATCCCTCTCTCCTCCTCTTTTGGTGCGGATCTCGTCATTCAATTAATTATTACTTTAAATGTATAGAAATAGTCAGAAATGTTACTCTGATTATATTATGTATTAAAATGCAATTTTCAAATCTGAGTCACGATAGCCTTCCAGACCCTCTTTCACTACTTTGGAGTGAATCTGAAATAAAGCCTTCACTTAATTCACAGCTTTAGATAAATAAAAAGTCGAATATAACTAAATTATATAATCAGATCTTAGGCTATGTATTATACAAATATTTTGGCTCACATTTGGCGAACAGACATATAATTTGCTGATATTTCATAATCAGTTGTGCGCTCATCAATCAATTCGTGTTTTTCTATCACTTTCTCTGAACAATACATACGTTATGTCATTAGAATTGATAAAAGAATTGAATGCAAACAATATTAGTCTTATGGTCTTATCATTACAGAATCGTTGCAATCATTTGACTCGATATTCCAGTTTTTAGTTTAGATTCACCGATCAATTTATGGCATCATTTGTTTATAAATTTAAAAAATTTAGATTTTGCCCAAAACTGGAATTCTCTACAATTAATGGGTTTGAATAGAAAAAAATCATTTTCTCCTTCGTTTGAAATCTACTCAATCATTATCTCTCGAAATCCGTTTTTAAAGAAAGAAATTTTCATTTAATTCTTAGGGCTTTCAAAGAGTGAAATATCGATCGAAATTGAAAACTCAGTTTTCATTAAAGTCTCTTTATTTAAGGTTTTATTATTAGTTATATTTGAAATGAGAAAATGAATTCAATTATATTATATTTCATAATATATGTGAATAAAAAATTTATATAAATGATTGCATGATATCTAATAAATTCCCGTCGAGTATATTCATTCTTGGCTTTTATATCTTATAAGATATAGTTATGACAATTTTGTCTATATATCAAACAAGTATATATGAATTGAATCCTTGACCAACTTCTTCCTCTAATCTATTATCCAATCTCTCACTTTGAAACTGATTCTTATATATAAGACTATTGTTTTATTTATTTCCCTCTTTTTTTAGCGATTGTTTCGGATAATTGGATTCATTTTTTTCTTCGCTTTTTTTGTTTAAAGATCTGTTTTATATCAATTTGTAATAAAAAGTCATTTTATTTTATATATAATTGTTTTCTTTAATTCCATGAATTAATGAATAAATTGATAATTAATTGAAAAAAATGCGGACAAAACGCTGATAAGATTTGTCGAAATTATAATAACATGAAATTTATGGAAGAGTTTTAATTAAGAATTGTTTTTATTCTGAGAAAACAATTATTGATTAATTTTTGTTGAATTTATCTTTTGTTTTTTTGTTCTAGATAAACTTACGCCTCATTTTGCCGGCTTATGGCGAGAGTGGAAAAGCAAAAGAATTTTTATTTTCGTGAGTATTATCTTCTTTTAAACACGTATTCAATTCTGGTCTAAAGAAAAGCCATGAAATTCTTTTGATATATTGTGTTAATCATGTTTTTGTTGTCAGAATATTCTTATGATAACTAAGTTTTAGTAAAACGAAAGCAGTTTATCAAAAGTTTGTATTTCTTTGTTTTTCTTATATTTTTGTCAGAATAATAGATAATAATAATAATAATCCGTTTTTTCTGTAAGAGAAGCACTAATTAATTTTTGCCGGAATTTGAATAATACATAAAACTGTTTATTCTTTCTCTTAATTCAAAATAATTTATATTTGGACAGACCTAACGATTCAGCATCAGATATAGCACAGTATGTTTTTGATCACTGGCCCGAAGGTATGTCTAAACTTTATTCTGTTTATTGCAAAGACTTGTGTTTAAAATCTATTAATTATAGTCTGAAAATCTTTTGGTGAAGCATATTTTGGCGAAAATCCAATTGTCTTTCGATTACATTTCTGTTGTTTATTTTGAAACTCATTTAAGCCATAAATTTATGATTCAATTGAAAGTTTTGAGTTTACTTTTCAAATATAAAATATGTTAAATCGCTATTTTATTTACTATTTAAGACTTTAATGACTTCTAATTGCAGTAATTTTCAGTGAAAATTGTGTAATACGTTATGACTTCTCTCACTTTAATTACATATTTATTAAATCTCAGACTTATAATCAAATAATTTGATTATTATCTGAATTAAAGCCTTTTTAAAGTAATTTCAACTAAAATAATGGATAAATAATACAATTATTATTATTATTAGTATTTGTTTGAATTGTTTTGTTTTGTTTTCCGGATTAGATATTGTTTGAAACGAAATGATCTGAATTTTGTTTTTACTATCAATTGTTTAGAATTTTCTTCTATTCTTTTGTTGGTTTGCTTTCACTTTTAAGTTAAGTGTTTGAATAAATTCATGGAATGCTTAACGTCTGATCCATTTATGTCTTTCTGACTATAATTTGATTTCTACTGATATTTGTATTCTTTAAACAAAACTTTTGTTTTATTCATTATTTCCATAGAATGGATGAATGAGTCGGTATCGAGAGCTGAAATTTTGCGCCTAATATTCCAGGGAAGATTTCTACATGGAAATGTCACTCTAGCAGGTAACAATCTTATCTTGCTCATTTAAATACCTAATTATTTGTATTCACTGATTCGTTTCAAACGATGCCATAATTAAGCCAAGATAATGAAGATTGAAATTACCTTAATTAAAGATTGCCAGGATACTGTTGTGTTGTGCAAGAGTATTGTTAGGCCAATCATTGTTTACGATTAGAGTTAATATAGAATTACTGCTTATTTTTGACATTTAATTCTTTAAATGAATTGAGATTTTTCTCATTCGTTCCCATTTCTATTATGACCTCAAAATAGATATCTTTTTGAAGAAAATACGTCTTTAGCCGTGAATTGAGTTTTTATTGTATTTTAATAACCAGTGATTTATTTGTCAGAAACCATGACTTCATTGGAATTTGATTAGAGTTTAATTAAATACCAAATAATCGCGTCATAAGTCATAAGTCATACTATTGTTTTGATTTCATTTTTGTGGACTAAAATTATATTTTAATGATTTATTTCTTTTGCAGCACTGAATTTGCCATTAGGAAAGACAAGTGTCATGCATTTGGTTCCGCGTGAAAATTTACCCGAACCTAATTCACAAGGTATGGATTAGATGTCAAACTCAGATCAATTTTAGTAACAGAATTAATACTCAAAAGTTAGTCAGAAAAAGCCGAAATTAACCCAAAATCGAAACTCAAAAGTATTTAAAAAATATAAAGGAAATGAAAAATTATTTATTGTTTATATGGTTATACTTTCGGTTAAATCTGATTTCAATTTATTATCAAAATTTAGTTAATAATATGTTTGAAAACTCTTATCTCAAATATAGTTTAAAACAGAAGAATTACTATTTTTTTTATTACTTTGAAAACTAATTATTATTTCATAAAAAAAATCAATGATTCGTTATTTAACTTATTATATATTATTCTTAAAAAGAAATCTAAAACCTTTCTTATACTCAAATACTGCAATTCTAATGTCTTTAATTGCAATTAAATGAGTCAATTCTTTTATCTATCATATCGTTTACAGACTTATTATTTGATTCATTAGTTTATTCTCTTTTTTTGAGTTAATATTGAAATCTAAATCATTTGTTGCGTCCGTTTCAAGAGATAAAAACTTTTAAATTGAATAAAATGTGATCTAAATTCCTAACAATAGACTCGATTATAGATATTTAATACTTTTTTTGCTCAATTTTGTATCAAATTTACTTAAGTTAACGATTCTTTAAAAAACCAAAATTTATTTTTCCAAACCCAAACCCAAACCCAACCGAATTCAAAACAGTGGAACCGAAAAGAGGAAAACCGGATCGGTTTAGGTTTTAACTGAAATGGGTTAACCAACTTCGGGCTCTAGTGTTGATACATTTAATGGCTTTCACTTAAGTCTTATCATATGAAACATATTTTATAGTGAATATCAAATAACCCGTTTCTCAGCAAAAAAGAAATTTTTGATATTTTTTTCATTCAATATTTGACTCAAATTTCTTGAATGAAAAAACTATAAAACCATAAAAGTTTTGATTATTTTATTCATTTTTTGAAATTCTTGTGTCGTTTAGTTTTTGATTTAAAGTGAAGTTGTTTTTTATCCGCACTTATCGTATAAAATGTGAGATTTAGTGTTAATATGAGTAAACATTTCGTTGACAATTCATTGACTCGATTTGTGAGCATTTAATACATTGAGTGAGAAATTAATGGCTTTTAATGTTTTTAGGAATAAATGTTGCAAAACGTTTTGCATCGACTGATAATGTTTTCTCTCATGTCTTCCCCTAATGTTTATTTCGGTTGCAAATTGAATACATATGCTATGCACCAAATATTTTGTTCTGTGCCAACACAGGAAGGGATGGGGAGGCAAATGAAAAGGCAATGGAGGCCCTAGAATTCCAAAAGCGGAAAATGTTATGCGATCGCTATGTTTAGGGCTTTAAGTCGATATCCCGCCGATGCTCTCCGTTTATATTAGGCTTAAGACCAGAGATGTCTGAAAGTAATACTTTCACTCTTTTTGTGTAGACTCCGAGTCATTACTCTGTCTGTTATTTATTCACTCGAATTACTCCTCTCTTTTGAATTTGTTTTTATGTTTCGAAATTCAATATTAATCTAATTTATCTGCAAAAACAATTTCCTCGACACAAACGAACAAGAATTTCAACTAAAAATAATTACTTCCATTTGTTTTAATTTTAAATAAATTTTATTTTTTGTCAGTAATTCAACCATTGATTAGATTTTTCTAAAGTATTAACAATTTATATGAAATTCTTTTGAGTTTTAGTTTTGACTTAAAGTTATTACTTTTCAGAGTTAGAACTAATATTACAAAAAGATAACAAAATGTTTTAATGGATTAAAGTTTTCTATAAATTTTAAATTGAATTAAAATTTGATTTGATTGCAGATCAGCGGCAAAAGAGCAAAGAACGTAACTCTGGTTGTTGTAGCGCCAGCTGTTCCATATTATAAAACTTTCTAGTGATGGTCTGTTGGTTTCCCGAATTTCTGGTACCAACTGTTCCGACGGTTACCCATTCACTGGAAGTTCACTCATTTTTGTCTGTGTTTTCGTCGGAACAACACTTTATATAAATAGTTATAAATAACACAAAAAGTATAATTCGATTATTCGGTACTTTTTTGCCACTTTTTCGAACTGAGCGCTCATTTTTCAGACCAGAATAAGTCAGTCATTTACCAAAAATGATGGAACAATCGCTCGATTAACAGATCGAAACGATAATATAAATGTTTAATAAGAGCTTTACTTTTGCCTTCAATTTTGGTGAAATGGCCTTCATTTCATTCTGAGCTGACATACAATTTGAACAATTGGTTGGAAAAAGTGACAGAAAAGGACTGTTTTATTTAAAAATATATTTTATCATTAATTATGAATCGATATTCCATTTTTTGTTTCATTCATTTCAATACTTTTGAATTACACATAACTTTAGCTCATAATTCAGATCAAATTCAGATATAATTTGCGAAAATTGTCTCAAATCATACAAAAACCACTCATTCATCGAATTTTATTTGAGAACAGATTTTTTGAGAAATATTCACAAAATAGTAATGTATTAAATGATTGACAAAATTAAACCAAACGATAAAAATTGATAAAAACTGTGGAAAGTTGTGGACAACTTCTCTCTCTTTTTCTCTGCTATTAATTAAAATTAATTAATAGGACTTATATTTGTAACTTATTATTATAATTATTATTATTATTATTAATATTAATAGCAAAAATTGAAAATATACACAAAAACAAATTGTTATGTTTTAACTGTAAATATATTATGTTTAGAATTAAAGAATTAAAAGATATTGTCGTCAAATGATTGAATAAATTACTAAACGATTTAAAATTTATTTTTAATAATTATTTAGTTTTGAAAAATAATAATAAGATTTAATTAAAATAAAACTTTAAATACTCTTTTGAAAAGAAGTAGGATATAATAAATGAGCAAGTAATTTGATCAATTAGATATAAAACGTTTATAAAATATACTAATTTAATAGAATGGAATTTGGAAATAAATAGAGCTAGAAACTATTAGAACTCCGGTTTTATTATATATAAATTAATCGTTTTATTCGTCAAATAAAAATAAAGCGTTAATTTATACGATTTAAATGACTATTAATCAAATGATAATCAAATTTTAAAGAAATTAGTCATCGCTTAAGGTTTTAATGAGTCGATTCTCTGCAAAATTATTAATATTAATACTACTTTTGAGTTAATTAAGAGGACTATTAAACCAATTACCAGAAGATATAAGTCTTCAAAGAATAACACTTTAGGATATAATTAAAACTCATTTCTAGAAATTTAAATTAAATTAATATCTTTTTAAATATAAAATCAAAAAATCTTTTACTGTAATCTATAGATAATAAAGTAAACTATTAGTTCTTTTAATTTAAGAATTGCATTACAAACAGTTCAATAAAGTAGTTTTAGTATCGATTGTTTTCATGTTTAGATATAATGGGTTAACATCTGGTTAAATATCATTCATTACTCATATCTTTGTGTTTATCAGACTTTTATAACATTTTATTATTTGACTTAACTTTTATATAAAAATATAAATTCGATATAAAATAGTTTAAAAAAATACTTAAAAATAATTATTAAAATTAAAATCATTTTAATTCGTTTTTGGATTTAATTCCAAATCTTGAATATCAATGGAATCCAAGTCTTTGATTATCGTTAAGACTCTCTAAAATTATTCAAAAAAAGATTAAATTTAAGATTAAAATCAATTTTAATTAAAACCTTTTGTAATGATTTGCGAAGTGATTCGTACGACTCTTTGCTTTTTATCAGTTTTTCATTTAATTCAATCAAAGCTTTTGACTTCAATTCAAGTCTTTCGTCGAGTTTTTGTTCAAAAAGTTTTAACTCTTCAATGAATTGTCTTTTGATGGGTTCGATGGCTGTGTTTGCGCTCAACTCTTCTGAAGACATTTTATTAAAGTTATCCGAAACGTAAATCACTTTATTAGCGATCGTTTGATCCGAAAATAATCGTCTCATCTCTTGATTCAAACACTTTTCGATATATTCTTCGTATTTCTTCAGATGTTTTTCACGAATTTCTTTGAATTTCTTCAGTTTTTCTTCATTTTCTTTAAGAGTTTCGACAATTTTTCTAAATCTTATGTCAAAATTTTTAGCATAAAAAGCAACGAAAGCTTCGGTTGCGCTAAACTTAAACTCTTCTAACTCGATAATTGACTCGGGATCAATTGAGAATATGTCTCTTTCAGTGACCACTTCTTCACTCATTATTAATTACATCAAATAAATTAAAATCGATTTAAATCAAAGTTTATTTGTTTTGAAAATATTAAACACTTTTAGCGCCAAAACTGATAAACTGTCGAAAATATAAGACTTTTTTTTATATATAAATCATTTATAAAAATTAACAAAAGTTCAAATAGATACCATTTGCTTTAATCATAAAATAGTACCAAAACTTCGTTATTGTCGGGAAAACCCTGAGTTCAACGGGCACTCAGAAGGGGAGGACTTTTGGCGCTCAACAAAAGTCCTTGGTATTTTATTTATTTATTTAATTGTTTGTATTTATAAATGAGTTTTAAAATTATTAATTTCAGATCAAAATTTTTAAATGGATTTAATATTTTATTAATTTAAACGTTTTAAATATGAATGTTTTAAAACGCATTGAATTCGTAAACAAAAATCTGGTATTATTTGAGCGATGATTTCAAATGTAAGTAAAATCTCTGAAAATGAGTGAAAATCCCTGTTTTTTAAGTCTATATATTAAAGCGTTTCGATTCGTTTGCGTTTAAAATGAGTTGTTTTTACTAAAAAGTGTTTGCATTCAAACTATTTATTAATTATAATTAATTTAAATCATTAATAAATATCGGAAAAAGTGGTAAACTATGACTTCTAGTTTACAAATAAAAGTGTCTAAACATTAAATGACATTTAATTCATTCACTGACTCTAATTATTAATTGTTTTGTAAAATAAGATTTAATTCTAAATAAAAGTCAAACAATGGGTCGAAAAGGTATTTGAGTTAACACTTGAGATATAATGACTTAATTTTAATCTTATTTTAAGACAAAAGCAATAGATTTAAGTCAAAATTTAGTCAAAACAATGATCACAAAAGAACTTACGATGAAATTAATGATACAAATGAAGACACAGAAGTCGGAACAGATATAATGCCTGAGTCTGCGAGTCGTCAAATAGCAGAAGGAGTTCGTGAAGACGAATACGGGGCTAAAGACTATACCCGCGAACTATCACTCAGAGAAGATTATATGTCGCGACCCCTTTGGGTGGCGCCCGACGGACACATCTTCTTAGAGACGTTTTCTCCGGTGTACAGACACGCACATGACTTCCTCATTGCTATCTCTGAGGTATATTCACACTAATTGTTTCCAATTTATTTTAATTGTGTTAAATGTGATGACAGCCAGTGTCCCGACCCGAACACATCCACGAATACAAACTGACCGCTTATTCACTTTACGCCGCCGTTTCTGTTGGTCTTCAAACTAAAGATATTATCGAATACTTAAGACGATTGAGTAAAACAACAATTCCTGACGGAATCGTCCAATTTATTAATGTATTGCAAATAATTGTTTTATTATTTTATTATTAATATATTAATTATTTTTATTCTCTTTTAAAGTTATGTACAATAAGTTATGGAAAAGTAAAGTTAGTATTAAAACACAACCGATATTTCGTTGAATCTCCGTTTCCGGTAAGTTTTTACCCATATTTGTGATCATATTTAATAGCCTTTTCTCTAATTAGGACGTCATTCAAAAGCTTCTGAAAGATCCTGAAATACAAAAATGTCGACTTAGAAGAGATGCGGATGAAGAGGGCGATGGACTTATTGTTGCCACTCAAAGCACTTCTTCTTCGAGTAAAGTAATTGACGGTAAAACGGATGCCAAAAATGATGGGAAAGAAGAAGAAAAGACTGATAGCGTTCCCGAAGATATTTACAACTATTTAGAAAAGATGGACAGAGAAGATGACATCGAAGACACTAAAGTTGTGTCATTCGAAGTGAATCAGTCAGAAATCGAAAATCTTCAGAAACGTTGTATTCAATTGGAATATCCCTTATTAGCCGAATATGATTTCAAAAACGATACTTTAAATCCCGACATAAAGTAAATCCTTTGAATTAAAACTAAATACTAATTAACTGTTTTTTTGTTTTAGTATTGACTTAAGACCGACAGCTCTTCTGAGACCTTATCAGGAAAAAAGTTTGCGTAAAATGTTTGGCAACGGTAGAGCTCGTTCTGGTGTTATTGTATTACCGTGTGGGGCAGGTAAATCTTTAGTAGGCGTCACTTCGTGCTGTACTGTTAAGAAGAGATGTCTGATTCTCTGCAATTCTGCTGTTTCTGTGGAACAGTGGAAAACACAAGTAATCGATTAAAAGTTATTTTATTTATGTTTTAATTTGATTTTTATTTCAGTTTAAGTTATGGTCGACAGCAGATGACTCTATGATATGTCGATTCACTTCTGATGCAAAGGATAAGCCCATTGGATGTGGTATTTGTATCACAACTTATTCAATGATAACTCACACTCAAAAGAGGTCCTGGGAAGCAGAACAAGTGATGAAATGGTTAACAGAACAGGAGTGGGGACTTATGCTTATGGATGAAGTACATACAATACCGGCTAAAATGTTTAGACGAGTGTTGACTATAGTTCAGGCCCACTGCAAACTCGGTCTGACCGCTACTTTAGTCAGAGAAGACGACAAAATCGCAGACTTAAACTTTTTAATCGGTCCAAAACTATATGAGGCCAATTGGCTCGAACTTCAACAACAGGGATATATCGCTCGCGTCCAGTGCGCAGAAGTCTGGTGTCCAATGGCTCCAGAATTCTATCGGGAATATCTGGCGACGAGAACCTGCAAGAAAATGGTATTATTGTCTCTTTTGTTTCTTATTTTAATAATTATTTTGTGACGAACAGCTCCTGTATGTCATGAATCCGAATAAGTTTAGAGTTTGTCAGTTCCTCATTCGATATCACGAACGAAGAAATGATAAAATTATAGTCTTTTCTGATAATATCTTTGCACTCATTAATTACGCCAAGAAGTTGGGGCGGTATGTCTTCATTTGTCTCATAAATTTAAAAAGTGATCCATATTTTCATTGATTAGTCCATATATTTATGGTCCGACATCTCAGGGCGAAAGACTACAAATATTGCAGAACTTTCAGTACAATCCAAAACTTAATACAATATTTGTGTCAAAAATAGCTGACACTTCATTTGATTTACCGGAGGCTAATGTTTTGATTCAAGTTTCATCTCACGGCGGTTCCAGACGTCAAGAGGCCCAACGTTTGGGTCGTATTCTTAGACCTAAGAAAGGAATGTTAGCCGACGAATATAACGCTTTCTTCTACTCTTTGGTATCTCAGGACACAATTGAGATGCAATACGCGCGCAAAAGACAAAGATTTCTTGTAAATCAAGGCTATGCTTATAAAGTGATCACTACTTTGAAAGGAATGGATGAGGAGGACCTCTTCTATAAGAATAAAGAGGAACAGCAGTCACTTCTACAACAAGTATTGCAGGCAAATGACACCGACGCTGAAGAAGAACGCATTCCAGGCGTTGATTCCGGTCTAAGACCCACAACGAGTGGAATAACACGTAAAGTGGGAAATATGAGCTCTATTTCAGGCGCCGACGACAACGTTTATATGGAGTATAAGAAATCGAAAGGAGAGCACAAACACCCGCTTTTTAAACGATTTCGTTCCAAATAATCTAAAATTTATTCCTTTAATTGTATATAAATCTGATAAATATTTAGTCGAACGAAAGGGTAAAATATTTATTCACTTTTATGTTATATTTGTTTTGAGTTATTTCTAAGAAAAATAATAAAATATAAACAAACGAAACACAAACGAATCGAAATGCAATAATTGGCTGAAATTTGATCCCTCGCGAGTTTATCCTATTTTTTATTCGTTTAATATTTGAAAATAATTTTCAATTTTAATCTTTTATTTGTTTTTCAGTTTCATTTATTTATTTTTTTTAGTGAATTCCCCTTTGAATTGAGTGAATTTTAGTGAATGATCTCAAATGGATAAACAAAAAGCACAGAATATAAAACACTCCTCTGATTATAAGAAGAAGAAGAAGAGGCGATCGGCCCCTAAATATAAAAGACTTCGCGTTCAAAACGCTCTCAAATCAGATGAAAAGTTTGAAATTCGTTGTTCTTTCGACAAAAGTAATACCAGCGCTACAAATCTCAGTTTCGATAAGAATTTACTCTCAAATTGGAGTTTTCCTTCAAAAATACACAGATTTTATGCATCAAAAGGAATCACAAAACTCTTTGATTGGCAGGTATTCACTCATTCATTCAAATTAAGTTTTTCTTTTTACTAATTATTTGAAATTTAATTTAAAGGTGGAGTGTCTGAACTTAGAAGGCGTTCTCGAAGGCAAGAACTTAGTTTATTCAGCGCCGACGAGTGCCGGGAAGTCAATGGTTGCGGACATACTTTTATATAAAAAACTTTTAGAGCACAAGAAAAAAGCGATTATTATTTTACCGTTTGTTTCGGTGACTCAGGAAAAGATGTTGTCTTTGAAAAAAGTCCTCAAATCTGTTGGCGTAAGAATTGATGCCTTTGCCGGAGGGGTTAATCCACGCGGAGGTCTGGCCAGAGTTGATGTCGCCGTTTGTACGATAGAAAAAGCAAATAATATGATTAATAAGTATTATTTGAATTGATTTTAATTTTAACTCAAATTAATTATTTTATTTCAATTTATTTAAAGACTTATTGAAGACAATAAACTTCAAGAAATCGGTTTAATAGTCGTCGATGAACTGCATATGATTGGGAACTCCGGTCGTGGATTCCTTTTAGAACTACTATTGACTAAAATACTGTATTTGAAGAAAAAGATTGAACACAACATTCAAATCATTGGAATGAGTGCTACGATTCCTAACTTAGACCAAATCGCTAAATGGCTTAATGCAGCCCTTTATGTAACCAACTTTAGACCCGTCCCTCTTTATGAGAGAGCGGCCATCGGAGATGTCATATATAATGTGCCCGAAATGACTGAATTTAGACGTTTGGATATTAATGATTATGGAATTAAGAAAAATGAAGGAACAGATGACTCAAATCTCATATTCTTAGCGATTGAAACTCTTGTCAATGGTTTTGGTTCTCTAATATTCTGTCCAACAAAAGCTCAGTGCGAAAAGTTGTGCCGTAATATCGCCACAAATATATATGAGTTCGGAAAGGGATCAAAACCGAAAAACGAATCAACCGATAACTTCAGAACTAAAATAATGTCTTCACTAAACTTTAATCAAATAACTGATGTTTTACATCAATTGGAGAGATGTCCCGCAGGTTTGGATAAGACAATTGCTCCCAATTTACGTTTTGGTGTGTCATTTCACCATGCTGGTCTATCGATGGACGAACGTTCTATCATTGAACAGGCCTTCCGTAATGGTGTCATAAAAATTCTATGCGCGACATCGACTCTATCTGCTGGGGTTAACCTTCCGGCCCGACTCGTTATAATCAAATCTCCGCTCGATTTCAGAAATAGTGTTATGGATTCAATGACTTATAAACAAATGATAGGACGCGCCGGTCGTCAGGGCGTCGATACTATGGGAGAGTCTATATTAATGTGTTCTGAAAATAATAGATCTAAAGCTGAAGAACTCTTATCTTCAAGTTTGAGTCCAATCAATAGTTGTCTGTTAACCGTTGAATTAAAAGAAGGATTTTCTCAGAACACACTTTCCATGAGTTCTGATCATTCTTTCGGTGGTCTTAAAAGAGCAGTTCTTGAAATAATAGCAAACGGAACGGCTCTTAACTATGAAGACGTTTCAGAATATATGTCGAATACACTTCTGGTAACGAACAGCACTCAAATAATGTCAAAGACTATAATCGATGATATAATTAAATATTTAGTCGACGAAAAGCTAATTCATAGTTTGACGGACACCGAAAGTCAAAAACAAAAGATAACTCCGACTCAGTTCGGAAAAGCAGTTCTCGCGTCGGGAATATCTCCAAAAGACGGGGCTTTCATTTTGAGTGAACTCAATAAAGCGAAGACATCTCTTTGTTTGTGTAATGATTTGCATCTGTTATATGAAGTGACACCAATTAATCTGAGCGATCAGTTGGACTCAATTGATTGGCAGTACTTTTTCACTCTTTGGAATAAAATGGATGACGACATGAGAAGAGTTGGAAAACTCGTCGGCGTTTCTGAAAACTCTTTGTTAACTTTGATCCGAAAGGGGCGACACTTTAGAGAAGAAGAACTACTTATTCACAAACGATTTTATGCAGCGATGGCTCTCAACGATTTAGTGGATGAGGTGCCACTCCATGAGGTCGCCCTCAAATTCAAATGCAATAAAGGAGTTCTTCAATCACTACAACAAAGTGCGAGTAGTTTTGCCGGAATGTTAACAACATTTTGCAATCGTCTCGGATGGCATAACCTCGAAGTTTTAATCGAACAGTTCCAGAGTAGACTATATTTTGGTGTTCACAGAGAACTCATAGATTTGATGCGAATCACGAGTTTGAACGCAAGTGTGGCTCGACTTCTATACGACGCCAAATATGATACCGTCGTTTCGTTAGCAAATGTTGACAAATGTTCTGAAATAGAATTAGTTCTCATGAATTCGGGTCCTTTTGACAAAAATAGAGCCAATTCTATGATTTGGGTGCCCGGACTCAACAAAGCCCTCTCCGCCCGAGAAATGGCAAAAGCTATTGTTTATGAGGCAAAAGAATTAGTCAATAAAGATCTCGGAATCAAAGTCTATGATTTGAGTCAGGCCTCCAGTACTGAATCTAATGATGTGCCGACCGATGATATAAATGATTTCAGCGATGAATCCAATGAATTAAATCCTATGAATGATATCTACACTAAAATTAAGACTAAAACGGATGACTTCAAAGAAAATTCCAGTCAAATGAATGATTCTTTAGATGACATGTCTTTTGTGGAACAGTCAGACACTGAGAGATCTGATTCTCCGACTCAAACCAATGAACGCCCCAACACTTCATACGTCTCCAGTAATTTATTAAATACCCGTTTACTATAATTATAAATATTACTAACCTTTCGCTTAAATTTTAAAATTATTGACAAAATATGAAATATTTTTATATAAATAGTTTACAAAAAAATGTATAAAATTAATGAAATGATTAATAATATTTTATATTATTTTGTAAACTTTTGTCTTAATATTTAAACTTTTGTTATATACGAAAGCGAAAGGTTTTCCTATTATAGGCCATACTTTTAGTTTAGTTTTAGTTATTATTTTTAAGTATTTTTTTAGTCAGTTTTCAATTATTTTGTAATTTTTCAGAAATGGAAGCAAACAATTCAGAGATAAATAATATGGTTTCGTCGACACCTATCGCTTCCACTTCAAAATCTCTATCGAAGATCAGAATAGAAAAAACAAATGATTCCTTTGGTTTTGGCGATAGTTTAGATAATATATCCTGGGATCGACTCGATAATGACTTGAATAAAATCAATGAAAGTCATAAAGAATTAGCTGAACGTTCGGCTCATTTAATAACAGATCAGAATATATCCACTATTAGTACAGATTTGATAACAAACCGGTGTTTGAGTCCCGATCTTTTGCGTGAATGCGATACATTTAGCACTAAATCTGAAGTTTCTTCTAAACGGTCGTCGAGTCCCTCTCCTTCTGGAAAATTTGGCCAAAGAGTGAACAAAAGGCCTCATTCGACCACTTCCAGCATATCTTTACTAAATTCTGATGAGAGTCTGTCCGCGTGGGAAATGTCTTCTAAAGTAGATACAAGTGACGATTCAACGGATAGTTCTGTTTTTCAAAAAACAACTTTTGATGAATTGAAAATCGGAGACAAATTCAACTTCTGTTACATCGATTCAAATAGTCTTTCATTAATCGATGGTTTAATAAATAAATTGGAACTCAAAAAGTCGTTTTGTGTCGACTTTAAAACTGAAGACAAAAATAATAAAAGGGTTCAATTGATTGGTTCTAAAATAAGATCAATTAAAAGCACATCTCAAGAGCCCAAAGGACTTGATATGAATTATAACAACACTCTACTAATCGGTCTCTCAATTTGTTTGGAATCGGAAAACACTGTTTATTATATTCAAACTCTAAAAGCACTTAAAAAATTGAAGGAAAAGTTGAGGACTAAATTGGATTCAGAATCAAAAATAATATCATTTGACACAAAATCGTGTTATAAAATATTGAGAAAATGTTTTGAAATCGATGTCAAAACATTGAGTCAAATCGATTGGTACGACCTTCGGATCGGTCACTGGATTCTCGATCCGGAGTCCGAACGGCCCACAAATGTTCAATATTTGGTTCGAAAACACTCTAAGGATTACTACTATTTATTTAATTCAAAAAACACTTCACTTGAAATCGAATGTATTTCTACTGGACTTATGTTTCCAGTGATTAACGTTTTGATCAATGAATTAGAAGCCAAGAGTCAATTAAAAGCCTTTAAGAGAACAGAAATTCCGTCTCGTTTTGCGATCGGAGACATGGAATTGAATGGAATGTTTGTTGATATCGATTATATGAATCATGAATTGGATCTCTTGACTCAAACAAAACAAAAATTGGAGGAAAAGGCGTTTGAATTATCAAACGTTAGGTTCAAACTTTCGAATCCAAAAGAAATCGCAAAAGTTTTATACGAAGACTTAAATTTGTTGTCCAACTATTATAGCGTTCAGAAAAATACTAAATTCAATACTAAAGGAAAGTCTCGAAAATTACCGAAACATTTGAGTACATCAAAAGAGGCCCTCAAAAAATTGATGTCTTTATCTAATCATCCGTTGCCTCAGATTATACTCGATTGGCGTCGAGTCGATTATGCAATCAAAAAGTCTATTCGACCGGTTCTCAGTTCTTGTATTTTTGATTCTAATTTAGATTTATATGTAATCCATGGGTTATGCGATGATTGGACCGGAACCGGAAGAATAACAATGTATGAGCCAAATCTTATCGGTATCGTCAAAGACTTTTCAATCGAAGGAATCGCTTTAGAAGACGAGATTAAAACCATTGATTTTAGTTTAAGAAAATGTTTTATCGCCCGAAAGGATTATGTTTTGGTTTCTGCAGATTATTCACAGTTAGAGCTAAGAATTTTAGCCCATCTCTCCAAAGATAAACAATTACTTCAAGTATTGAATAGTGGCGGCGATGTATTCAAAAGTATTGCATCGGTCTGGAGGTCCAAAAACATTGATGACATCTCCGATGAGGAACGACAACAATCCAAACAAGTATTATATCTTTTATTAATTAAAAATTGTTTTTATATTATTTTGAATTTTCAGATCGTCTACGGAATGATTTACGGAAAGGGAGAGAAAACTTTATCAGAAGATTTAGAGGTGAGTATAGATGAGGCCAAAGATTTTATGGAATCATTTATTGGACGATACGAAGGCGTCAAAAATTTCATCGCTAAGACTATTGAAGAATGTCATGAAAATGGATTTGTAGAGACTTTGAGTGGAAGACGTCGTTATTTACCCCATATTCAGAGTTCCAATTCTTCATTGAGAGCTAAGGCCGAACGACAGGCCGTTAATTCCACAATTCAAGGGTCGGCCGCAGATTTGATCAAAACAGCGATGGTTTTACTTCAAAGACGTCTTTTAGAAGAAAAAATTGATTCGCGTTTTGTTCTTCAAATGTACGACGAATTAATGTTTGAAGTATTCCAGGAATCGACTCAACATTTTTCAAACCTTTTGGCCGAATGTATGCAAAACTGTTTAAAGAACTTTAGAGTAGATTTACCCGTAAGAGTAAAGGTCGGACCCAATTGGGCTCAGCTTAAACCCATTGAGTGATAACAGCATTCGATTTATAATTATTAATATTTTATATACAAAATTTATATTTTTAATTTTACTTTAAGTTAATGTTAAGTTATTCATCAAACTTATGATTATACATCATCAGGTATCATTACTAGTCCTTTACCCAACCCTTTACTAAAAAATACTGATTTGTTGAAAATAATTACATTTTAATCGAGATCTAATTTAGATGAATCTAGGTTAATCTTGAAAATAAGAATTAATTTAAAACTTAGAATTCAATCGATTATTGAGTACAACTAATTTAATGGAATGTATTGAATGCACTATTATTTGATAGTTTATATTTTCATTTACACTGTTTTTAGGGTTTAATCAATTTTTATTATATTTAAATTTAGTTTATTTTACTTTTTTTTTAATGAATTTGAATACAAATATAGAGTTGAAAATGTTTTGTATTCAACTCAATCACCAAAAGTCTATAAATGAATGAAAACAAACTTTTAGTGATTTTCAATGAATTTTTAATTTAACACTTTTTATGTTTTTTTTAATCAAAGTTTGTATTAATTTTTAAACTAATGATTGGCTCATATTTTTATTCCAATAAATTTTTTCTTTAATCTAATTATTTGTTTGAATTAAAATTTGAAACAAAAATGTCTATAATTTTCACAAATATATAAACAGAAAAATAAGCAAAACTACTAAATATTGTTTAGTCGGCGATTGTCAGAACGGGTGGAGAATTAACCCATAATTGAAGTCTATCTAAACTCTACCAAAAATTTGTTAAAAATTAGTTTCTATTCGAAGGAAATTATTGTCACTTTTGATGACTTCATAAAACATTAATTATAACTAAAATTATGTCAAAAAAAAGTAAAAGTCATTTAAGTTTTTATTAAATTAAAATTTCATTTAATTATTTAATTAAAAACTGTTAACAAATATTTCATTATTTTTAATTAGATTTTAAATTATATCGAATTTAAATTAAATTCATTTTAAAAAGTGTTCATAAAAGAAGTGTTGGCCTCACCTCTCATTCTCGACATCTTCTAAGTCGAGGTCATCCATATCTTGAAAGAGAGACTCATCCACTTTAACATCGGTGTCAAAGTCCTGATCGTCGAGAAACTGTAGATCCGATTCAATCAGACTCTTATTGGTCTCAAAGAGCTGTTTTCCGGTCAGTTTTTTACTTATTTCCTGTTTTTCTTTAAGATTTTTATCGAGTTTTTGCATCTCTTCATCGAATTTCTTTCTCCACGACATAAATGTTTCGACAGTCACTCGAATTCCCTCAAACTTTTTCCTTTCGGCCTCTTCTGACTCCAAACGTTTCTTCTCTAACGAATCCTTCATTTCTTTTCTCTTTTCATCTGATTTGCGATTAATCCAATCGATGGCCACCGAAACCAAAGTAAAAGTCATAACCATTCCTAAGCTATTCTCTGCTTCGGTCTCCAAGAGTTCAATCAATTCATGTTCGTCACAATCGTCTAAATTATTCGATTCAATCAATTCAATGGTTGGGTTTGTGTCGGGATATGTCTCAGTGAATGTGAACTGAAGAACCGCTTCATCTGATCTCAACAATAAGTAAACAATTATTAAAATGTCTGTAAATTTGATAAAAAAAAGACATACAAATAGTGTCGGGAATATCGTCGACTCCATTATTGATGTATTGACAGAAACTTGGGTCTGATCTGACAGAAACAGTAAACTTTGGGAACGGGTGTCGACTCACAACTATTCAATCAATAAATTGTTTTATTTAGAAAAAGCGATAAATTGTTTGACAAAACAACCGCTCAATTCGTTTGGATAAATGGCTTCCAAAGCTTCCAATTCATTGGTTTGTTCCTCGATATAATTCATTGCATTTAATGATAAAACTTACTAAAACTCAAACTTCATTAGATTAACATATTTTTAACTTAAATATAATTAAATGATTTAATTTATTAATGAAAACACGTGTAAAACATTTAACAAATTATTGAGTCATTTAAATCAACTCTAAATACAAATTTGCTCTAAAATTTGTCGATTAATTTATATTCAAACGCATTGTATTTGTCGTAAGGCTTAGCAACAAATAATTTTTAACTTAAATTAAAGGTCACAAAATATGTTACAACTATTTAGACATTTAATGAAATCTTTTGCTGAAAAACAATTAAAGGGTTAGAAATATGCGTTTATTTCGTAACGTTTTTTGTGTTTTTAAATCATTTTTTATTTTGAATATTTTGATGCAAAGATTGGCGGTTAGTTAATGTCACGTGACTTGTATTCAGTCAAACCAACGTTTGGCTCCATTTCTATTATTTTTGTGACATTGAAGTCAACCATTCATTTATCAGTGATTTTACAACTAATCCAAAGATATCAATGAAGTACTTTTTAGATAACATAAAAGAGTGACAGTATTTCATCGATTGAAGTGATGTCGAGAAGACAAACAAATTCACGAAAATCATTGAAAGGGAGTGAAGGCTCTGAACAGTTGTCGCGAAAATCGCGAAATAATCGCAAATTATCGACGGATTCACCGAAAAAGTCGCCAATAATTAGGAATAATTGTTCGCCCATTTGTTCCAAAGATTCCCACAATTTATCCGAATATTATCCGTCGCGAAAGAGATCTCAATCTTCGCCGAGAATTCAATTATCACTGGATTTAAATAAATCGAAATTCACTCGAATTAAGTCACCGACGAATCAACGCTTCCGAAAGAGACTCTTAGCGGACAACAATCCCATCACTTATGGAGAGTTTGAATGGAGTTCGAGTCAACGTACGAGTCAAGAGTCAGGTGTGAGTCCTCCCAAACCAAAAGTCAAACCACAGATCAGTACTAATAAACATAAAGAGGAAGAAAAGTCTTCCATCGATTTTAAGAATTTTCTCACGAATTTTGATATATTTGTGACTCAAGAAGTGGCCGACAAAGACTCTGAAGTTAACGATAATAATAATATGAGAGAAGAAATCGACAATTCTATAGAAATGAGTCCCAGTTTAAACGGCAGTGAATCGGAAACATCGGAAACCTCTCGTTTTATTGGGAGCCCTATTCCAAGTACTTCCAGAGCTTATATAAACCCTCTTTCAAATGAAAGTCGAGCCAAAAGAAATGAGTCGATATCCAAACCTCAAGAAATGGTCAAAAGGGTTAATGAAATACAAAATGAGTCAAAGCCTTTGAATCAAAAACAAAACGATTCTTTTGACGATGACTTTGAGGACTCTTTGGATGGAATATTGTCTCAAATTACTTTTCCAGTCGAGGATGAGTTCAAGTCTAGTGCGAAGAGTACTTCAAAAAACGATAACAAAGAGTTTGAAGACGACGACGGCTTTGAATCTGACGGAGATTTTGAGCGAATGTTAACTCAAATTCCAAACGAAAAGTTGATTATTACTGATAATAGCGACTCAGCCCTCGACACCAGTATTCGTAATATGAGCTCGAGTTCACTCTCAAGTTCTGGTCTGATAACACTCTCACAGATAATTGATTTGATTAATAGCGACTGAATTACTGATTCACTTTTATATTAATGTTTGTAATCATTCCTTAAAATCAGTTAATTATATATTTTACATTTTTTTTATAATTTTGAAAACATTTGCCTTATATCTAATCACATAATTATTGCAATTCTTTGATTTAATCGTTTATTATATCTTTATTTCAAAATAAAAAAAATTGTTAATAAAAACAGTTTATTTGCTGTGATTTGGGCTTAAAATCATTTAATTATTAAAAATGTTTTATTAATTAATTAATGGGAACATCGAATTGTATTTGAAGGGGACGAGTGATCACCTGATAAAATGATTCCATTGTAGCTCTGGTACCATTAAAACAGAAAATCTTCATATTTGTGCAACACTTCATTATCTGTTGAACACTTGTTGTGGTAACAAAAGAGCACTCATTTACGAGCAGTTCTTCGATATGTTTAGCGCAGAGACCACTCGCGAAATAACACAATCCGTCGTCAGTGACTGGAGTTCGGCTCACGTCTAAACTTTCAATTAGAGGACAGTTGTCTGCAATCATTTTGATAGCCTTATCAGTGATGGCCAGACATCCCGACAATTGTAACACTTTTATAGACGAACAGTTTCGGGCAATTGAGTCAATGACTGTGTCGTTCACTTCAATGCAATTTCTTAGTTTCAAATGTTCTAAATGTCTACAAACGGATAACATTTGAGTCAAGGGTTGTACTGAAATCATATTAAAGTTAGGAATTCTAGCGCCCAAATCCAAGTATTTAAGTCGAGAGCACTTATTTCTAATCAAATTTATTGTAAAATCACTTTTAAGACAATTATAGAGATTTAGTTCTAATATTTCACTGTTTATTAAATAACCGATATTTTCATCGCTGAGGAGTTCCCGTCGACCTAAAGATTGGACAAGTCTTGCCTTCAAAGTGTTGGGCAGTTCACTAATCATAAGCCAAAATTTTTTCCACTCAAAAAGTTTTCTTGAGTCACATTTAGCACAAGTGTTAAGTATTACATAAAAACTTGAGTCTAAAAGCGTGGGAAAGGTTTCCATTGGAACTGAAATTTAAAATTATTTGATTAATAGTGAAGTCATTCGTTAATTAATGCTTTAATTTGTTGAACACATTTAAACCAGTGATTGAAAACTCTATAAACTATTTAATGAAAATGAAGGGACAAACCTTCAAAGTGTAGTCCCCTCTCTTATAGCGACAAAAAAACATAAATTTGTAATAAATTGCTTTAATTATTAACACTCAGTGATTGACTGCAAAACCCGTCATTTTTTTGATGGCATTATTTTGCTCGGAATCACTCATAAGTCGATAAGAATTGAATTCCATCGTAAAACTGGCGTTTCCTGAGGTAAGAGTTCTAATATAAGTGGAATAATTGACTAATTCTGAGAGCGGTGTCAATGAATTAATGATTCGAAGGTCTGATTTAGTTTGCATTTCTCCGATATGACTGCGACGGACAGACAAATCATTGACTATTGAACCGATATATCTGTCGGGTGTTGTTATTTGGAGAGTCATAATCGGTTCTAATAGTTGTGGTGAAGCCTTTTTTAATCCGTCAGTTATACATTGACTAACAGTTGACACAATCATTGGAATTGAAGTCCTCGAAGTTGTCTCAAACCAAAGCAAATCAATGCAGACATCAATTATTGGAAACGACAGAATTGGCCCAAAATCGAAAGCATTGCGAACACCGGTTTCGATGGCTCTCAAGTGGTCTTCTCTTAATTTTCCCAAATCATTCTCTTTGGTGACCACAACGCGAAACAATTGATTTGATTTACTCATTGATTTGGGTTTAATTTTAAGCTGTAATTTGATTTTGTTTTTGTTTCCACCGATTATTTTGTTGACTTCAAGACTTTCGACAATCGATTCAGAAATGGTTTCACGATATGAAACCTGAAGTGGACCTAAATATGCGTCGACTCCATATTCCTTAAGTATTCTATCTTTGATTACCTGATTGTATACATTATTTGTAACTAATTTGTGAAAAGAGTCTAATGAATACCTCAATATGCAATTCTCCCATTCCTTTGATGACTGTCTGACCCGACTCTTTATCAACCGATACTTTGAAAGAGGGATCTTCTCTTTGAAGGTTAGAGAGCGCAAGTTCGAGGTCTTTAAGTTTTGAAAGTGAAGGCGACTCTATTGAACAGTAGAATACGGGCTCAGGTATGGAAAGACTTCTAAATATTGGCTGAATAACAGTGTTTTCGATCTCACACTTTCTTTTGACCTAAATTTACAAAATTATTGTCGATATGAGTGGATGAGTGGAAAAGTGAGCGATCGATACTAATAATAGAGATTAAAGACTCACTTCATTTGCCTCCGATTGAGAAAAAACTAATGTATCGCCACTTATTGTATGAACAAAACCGGTGATGACTGCAATATTGCCAGAAGTTATGTGTGAAACCTCTTGAAAGTTATCAGCAAAAGCGATATACAATTTATTGATTTTCTCTCTCTTTTCGCGATTTATATTATATATCGATTGCGAACTCTTTAATTCTCCGGAATATATTCGAAGAAATGTAAGACAACCCAAACGTTTGTCGAAAATGGTTTTGAAAGCAAAGGCACATAACTTTTCTAAATAGAGTTTTTGTATTTCCCTAACATTTTCGAGAGGACTCGGAAAATATCTACAAATAGAGTCCAATAATAACTGAACGCCAATATTCTTATAAGAAGAGCCGAATAATGTGGGAAATGCCAACCGTTTAATTGTGAGTCTTCTGATGGCATTTTGAATGGACTGAACGCTAATATTTTCAATTTGATCGATACTTAGAATCTCTTCACTCATTTTCTCATCCAAATCACTAATAGAACCGATTAGTTCTTCGCGTAATTGAATTGCTTTTGGAAATAACGAATCGTTTGTTTTCAAAGGAGTTGTTATGAAATGTTTGCCGTCAGTACTGTTTGCTTGAGTCCAGACATGAGATTCCATAGAAATCAAATCAATGATACCATTGAAACCTTTTGAGTCATTTAAAGGCATTTGAATGAGAAGAGGTTTTACCCCTAATTTTCGATGAATACTATCCAAACATTGATTCAAATGAACTGATGTTTTGTCCATTTTATTCAAATAAAATATTCGGGGAATACTATATGTGTTTGCCTGCGACCAAACAGTCATTGTTTGTGCCTCAACACCGGCTGAAGCGTCCAAAATAGTGACGGCGCCGTCCAAAACACTGAGTGCCCGCTCGACCTCTACAGTGAAGTCCACGTGACCCGGAGTGTCGATCAGATTCATTCTGTGTCGCTTCCAATCAAAAGTGATGGACGCAGAGGTAATAGTAATGCCTCTCTCCCTTTCCTGTTCCAAATAGTCCATAACAGTGTTGCCGTCGTGCACTTCACCCATAGTTGATGTTTGTCCCGAATAGTATAGCATTCTTTCAGTAGTTGTTGTCTTTCCGGCGTCGATGTGAGCAATAATACCCACATTTCGGATATATTTTGGGTTTGACTTCGGCTCAAATGTGGGTCCATTTGAAGAGTAATACCGTTTCAAAACTTGTTTTAAAATCGATTGTATTTTAGGCCTCATTTGTGAACAAATCTGAAGAATTGATTTTAAATTTACGAATCGTTTTCATTACATTAACTCTTAATTTGAGACAAAATAGTAGTTCTTTTTAGCCATAAATTTAAGGCCAAACTCTTAAAAACAGATAATAATTGACTGAAGAAAAAACACTTAAATTTAATGTAATTTACTATTAATTGGTTTTTGTGTTCAACAAAAAAAAATGAGTTTTTGATAAAATGCTTTTTTTGGAAAATAATTAATGAATTACTAATTGATTTAAAGTCAAATTCAATTAACTTTTTTCACAATATTTTAACAAAATTTGATTAAAACTAATAACAAATGTTTTGATAAAACTTACGATTTTTGTTTTGATTTAACGTTTTATCGGATTTACGGATGTTTTATATCATAAAATGTTTTCTTTTAGACTTTCAATGTTTTGCTTTCATTTGAATAAAAAAACATTGAATTCACAAAATTATTGAATAAATGTCTGAATATTAAAGTAAAACATAAATTAATTAATAAAACAAATTATAGTGAAATAATTGCTTTGAATTCATTATAAATGCAATATTTTCTCATCAAAAATAAAGATATTGTATTTCATAAATGATTTAAAAATCGCTCACTAAAGAGGGCAGTAGTTTGGAAATTGACTGATGTTTTCAATGACAACA